>KZ505934.1:225596-291209 GCA_002844005.1 Limosa lapponica baueri
ACTTTCACAAATTCAGACGCTAGAGTCTTCTAAAAGTTCAGTTTTCCCCAGCATCAGAAGAAAAGTTAGTCCTGTGTCTCTCAGCCCAGGACACATGAGAACCCATCAGAGTCCGCATAAGCACCCCCTGCTTACTTTGCTGGCTTACAGGGTGCCAGGACCCACGTGCTACTGGGAAGGATGCAGAATAAGGATCTGAGGAGGATGTGGAATAAGGAGCCGCTGAGTGGAGAGCTCATTTTTGGTCACTAGGGAATTTCATGCTCCATCGGTACCACAACTTCACACAGAGATGAAATATTATGCAGAGCAAGAACTCCTTCATCCTATAAATCAAGCTGAGGAAGCATGAACAAAGCCCTTTCTGTACTCCTTCCCAACAGCCCCGCCGCTTCACAGAGTGAATGCCACAAACTAAACTTCATGACTGAAGCCTTTTGCTAAGAAAAGATTAATTTCATGCTTTTACCAGGCTGGCTGTGGACTCATTCGCGGGGCTGTCAGAGAGCTAACCTTTTCCTGTTAATCTATCCTCCATCTTAATAAGGTACAACAAAGCAAAAGCACTCCTAGTCTTAAAAGCAAGAGCGCGTTAAACAGCAGAGTATAAACCACCTTTTTGCAGAGGGGGTGAGCAACCAGCACTGACAACGATATTGAAAGTGGGGATTAAGCAGCAGAGCGCTGAGGGAGCCAGCATATGGCAGCCTATTGACCTGTCCCATATGCAGGGGCTATTGTTCCCTCCGCACCGTACTGCCACGGGCGCCCGCTCCCTTCCCTCCACCCCTCGCCCTCCCCATTGCTCGCTTTCCCCAGCGCACAAGGGCTGGGAGCTGCTGAAACTTGACATTTATGCATGAATTGTGCAACGGTGCAGCGCAGAGAGCCAGGGTGACCCGTGCCACCAAACAGCGTCTTCATAATTAGGCTCAGAAGGAAAAAAGACCAACAGCAGCTATTGGAAGAAGTTGCTCTGGGTGTGATGGTGGAGAAGGCTTTACGGCAGCAAATCCTGACTTCTCGCTTTCTTGGGCAGGGTGGGGTGGGGTAGGATCTGATTTAGCTGCTGAAATGCTCTTTTTTGGTGTGGTTGGCAGAGCTTGTAGAGAATGAATTTCCTGATCTGCAGACTTTTTCACTGAGTAGTGGCAGGAGAATGCAGAAATCACACCCTCCAAAATAAGCAGAGCAGCTTCTGGTATGGGGTTGTCCACAGCTGGGGAGATCCTACCAAGGGCTAGTCATGGGTGCTTCTTCAGCTTCTGGTTGAATGGCAAGAGGATCGATCCAAACTGTGGGTTCTGTTCACACAGGAGAAGATGTTGGTCGCAAAGCCTGAGCCGTATCTTCACCCGGGACTCACTGGCCTGGAGCGGGTGACGTGGAGCTGTCAGATCTCGTGCATTGCAAAGACTCCCTTGGCTGAGTCCTGCCCCACCTGCCCTCGCCGGTGCATTGCCACAGTGCCCTGTAGTCCCAGGGTCCTGGGCTGGGCCTGACCACAATGTTCAGTCCAGTTCCTCCTCTGCCTTTCCAAACTGTGCAGCCCTCTCCCCTTGTCCTCAGAGCACATATCCATCACTGTTAATGCTGCACAGAGAGGGTTGCTGCACAGGGGAGTTGCACCACTCGCTTGACAGTGTTGCAGGCTGCTCCAGGCATGGGGCAGACCTACAGCTGCCTCGGCTGCCCCCACAAATGCATCACCAGGGCTCCCCAGCAGCCAGCAAATGGCAGGACTTGAGGGGACAATGTCGAAACAACAAAATCCAAACCCCAATGAAACCCACCTTTCCTTAGAGAGTTGTTTGCTATTATTCAGCTGACTGATATGAAGAGACCTCATGGGCAGCACTGGATCCCACATAATCCTCTATGAAAAAGATATTCATATATCCTGCTGCTGTAGCAGTTCCTGGCAGCTTGCACAATGTAGGACCACCAAAGGACTCCCAAACTAATTAAAATGATACAGCTATTTTTAAATCCTACAAGCCATTAATCCCTAACATGTTTCTTAGCCAGAACTCTACACATTTATTTGATTTCTATCTAAACCCATAAACTAAGCCTCATTCATTGATGAGATTTCAAACTTCTTGAGTCAAGCTTGAGCTGGAAAGCCTTGTAAGATCTTTTGGAGCATGGGGTTTTTTCCCCACAGACCCACCTTTGCCCGCATTTTTCAGGCAGCCCTGCATCACCTATCGAGAGCCCCACTTTCCCTTCCATGCACACACAGCAGTTAAGCCAATATTGCCTCAAGTACAAGGGCATGCACATCAAGGAAAGAAAAGGTGCCCTTCCTGTCATAAGATAACATTAGTCATCATGGCCTGAATTGTTCCCTGAGTCAATGGATAATAGGAAAAACTTCTTCACTGTGCTAATGGCCAAGGACAGGAGTGGGCTGCCAGGGCAGCTCTGTCCTCAGTGATATTCAAAACCCAACTGGACATTGCCCTAGGCAACCTGATCTCATTGGCCCTGCTTTGAGCAGTTTCATCTGCTGCAGTTTTTCTCCCATACTGGCAAAGGCTTCTTTCCCGCTGGAGATGGAGAGCACAGGGATGGTACTTGCTTGCACGGAATGGAGATGGCATCGCCTGTGCTGCACAAGCCCTGCTGAGGGGCAGCTTGTGCTGGTTGGCCGAGCACTATGCTCACAGTGTCACACAGCTTAAGCCAGAGCTTGTGCATGTCCCTCCTGCTCTGAGTGTGCCAGAGGTTTGCCTGCAGTGTACGGTGTGGATACAGCTTTCCTTGCTGGGGTCAGTCAAAGGCCAAGATGGGAACAGAAACAAGATGGGATTTTCTTAGTGTGTTCCTGATCAAACTGGCTCAGAAAATTTTGGAGGGAGCAAGAAGTATTTAGCCATCACCCCCTGCTTTCTGTTCTGTCTGCATCCAAACTATCCTCTCCCTCTGAGTCACATACTACGCTCTCTCAAACCATAATCCCCCACTTTCACTGTCTCACCTGGTTTTCCACCCCCTATCTTCCAAACAGAAATTACACCTGATTAAATCGAAATCAAGCCTCCAGCCTCCAGCCCACGTTGTGGGGTGAAGGGGCAGAGTGAGTCTGTCCCCGATGCCCTCCCTGCTGCCTGCCATGCTGTAGCATGCTGGAGGTGAGGTGATGTTCGGGTACCACTGAGGACTAGCAGCACTGATACCGTAAGAGAGGGACGGGGCTGCAGTGCTCAGGAACCGGAGCTGCAGGTGTCAGGAGCCACCCTGGAATGAGCAGAAGAGGAAACTGAGAACAAGGTAGCCTGATAAAACCAGTAGGAAAGATACTCAAGACTTCAAGGAAAAGCAGCTAGAAACTACGGCTGGTGAAATAGCCTCCTTTAAAGCAGGGGGCTGAAAACATGGCAAAGGCTGCTCAGGCTCCCCGAGTCCTGCACTTCCCAGTGGGGGTGAGCGCAGGGAGCAAAGCCTCTGTGTGATTTATCCATTACACACTGAATTAAGCCGAAGGCCAGCATGTCCTGTGAGCACTGAGGACCTGCCGGTGGCTGAATGGGAGCATTGTCCGTCAGCTGCTGCTGTCAGAAACCGGGTCCGCAGTCTGCAGAGGCTCTTTTCTGACGTGGAGCACTTTAATTGCTCACTCAGTTGGTGGCATCAATGCAGATGCTTGTACCTTTGTGCTCCCCTTGCAGGCCAGGCTTTTCACCGGGGTCTGTGCCCCAGGAGGCAGGGGAGGAGACAGCACTTCTAAATGGGAAAGAGGCAAGACCCCATCCACAGAACAAGAGCGAGCAGGGCAGGGCAGCCTTGCCTACGCTATGTGGCCTTAAAGAATGAATGTGAAAACAAGAAAATCAAACCTGTGTTACAAATCACTGACTTAGGTGGACCCAGGCCTTTGGAGGGGGTCACACAAAGGTTTGGAAAACATCTGATCCCTTGAAATTTTTTTCTTTAGAGACAGGTGAGCTGGCATTGTCACATTTCTTTGGGTTTTGAATACTGGGAGCAGAGGAACATGCTCCAGCCTCCAAATCAATATACCAAAGGTGGGCTTGATGAGTAGAAACTCCATGATTTTGCCCCCTCTTTCACCCCAAGTTTTATGCTATCTTAATTCAGCTGATCCATGTCAGGCCTGACTTGCACCATGAGGAGGATGAGAAGAATCGGGTCCTTGGGTACTTTTTGCCAGTGTCGTCTCTGTAGCTGACTTGATGCAACAGGCTGCAATCAAAGCGAAGAGCCCTGTCTGGAAGAAGAGATTAGTGGGGTGCCTTTATTCTGGCTGTAACTCCTCTGAAGTAACAGGAGTCACACCACAGATTAATTTGGACCAGGGTTTTTACTTGACCATCATTAGAAGGGAAGGTTGCTCAGGTCTGAGACACTGCACTGAGACACAAAGACATTGCATCCTTTGTAATGCAAATGTGTTTTCTGCTTCAATAGGCTTCAGAGAATGATGGACAAAACAACATTGTACAGAGATGTCTGTGGCTTCGCTCTTATTCTTCTGCGATGTGTAACTTCAAAAGAAGGCATTTTAATTTGACAGATGGACATTTAATCATAAATAATAATGGATACTGGTTCTTAAGTCACAAGCACACAGCGCCTCTGCACCTGTAGTCACTCTCGCTTACAAAGGAAGCCTTCTCTCATCCAGACCATGCAGCCCATTTCTATTTCCATCTCCCCACAAAACTTGCCTGCCCTTCCAGGCGGATCCATCCAGCAAAACCTGCCTCCCACAAATGCCCATCACTGCTTGCATGGCAGGCAAGAGAGTGGTGAGGCACTGTTTTATCAGTGTGGGTCCACTTCAGCAGCTTCAACACTGCCCTGAAAACCACGTGAACACATCTTGCCTCCTAATTGCTACAGATGGAGCAGGAGATGTTACTTTGGGGGTTAGGTGGATCTATCAGTGGCTGTTCAGACTGAAAAGGTTTGTCCTGGGTGGAAATACCACAGCCTTCAGCTACAGCTTTTTTTAGACTGTTTCCCTAGTAAAATAAGGCTTACATGATCAGGCTTTGTGAATTTGTCTGCCACTATCTGCTACTGATAACTTTAGAACTTATTGGCCAGTTTCAACCATTTTGACAGGACAGTGGAGGTCTAAAAGCTGTTAATTTCCTTCCAGGTTGTGAAAATAAACTATGAAGCGATGGAAAAAAATCCTGCCAATGTTCCCCAGGTGAAGAGTTGACAAACTCAGCTCTAATAGATATCAGATAACTGTGCTAGGAAGGATAGAAAGGAGAGGATGAAAGGGGCTGTGAAGCAGACAACTGCACTGCAATTTCTCCCTGAACTGCTGCAAACATCTTCCCTTCTGACTCACCTCTGCCAGAAATGATTTGCAAAAATTTCATCGCTTCCCACTGCAGGCCCAAAACTGGTGTGTAGGTTTTCAAAAGAGCACCCATATTGTCTAAAAAATGGACCAGAAGCAGCATTCCAGGAGCTGCTAGATATCAAGTAGTCTGGAGGGTTCACGCCAAGGGGGAGCAGATCTTCCCTGAAACTGCTCTGTTGAGCAGAGCAAAGCAGTCCTGGAGGCTTGTCCCTGGCCGGCCAGAGTGTCCCACCATGACCTTCAAGGTTCCTTCCAACCTAGACAATTCTATGATTCTACAATTCTATGATTCTATGTTACTGTCTGTCCTGTCAGGGTCAGGGTCTATGTTACTATCTGTCCCTATATAGGGTCTGTTGGAGAAGAAAGCAGTATGGGGATGTTGTAAAGGAAGTGCAAGATTTTGCTTGTTCTGAAGTCTCAGAGAAATTTATTTTTTTCTTGTGGGACACTTGCAAGCTAATCGTGGCCATCCCACGGGGAGAGCAGTGAAAGCCCCAGTGCTCCACTCACCCCACTGCTCCAGCTGGCCAGGAACCTGTTGACCATGTGGAGGAAAGGCAAACACGCAGCCGTGCCAAAAGCAGGGAGCTGCAGACCAGTCATTTCCCACAGGTCTGCTAGTGCCTCAGCAAAAGAGATAACTCAGTTTACCTCCTCATGGAAGCCTTTTTACCTTCTCATGCCTCTGTCACCTTTGCAGGACACGCAGGTCAGCAGGCGTGTGGGCATCTTCTCCAGTAACCACGCTGGGACACTGGTGGGGATGAGGAGACCTTAGCACTGGCTTTACGCACCTGATGGAAATGGAAAACCGAAGTCTGTTGTGATCTGTTCCTCCTTTCCTGCACACTCCTCATTGGTTTCTGTTGCTAAAAATGAGAAGGCAGTATATTTTTGCCCATTGCTGTGAAAAGTTTGAACAGAGCATAACTACGAGACCATGGCCTGGAAAATGGCATGTCTGATGTGCAGAGACCACAAGCCAGTGTTTGCTCATGTCCACCTGCCTATGGCCGTCTGCTGCCTCTTGTCTTGCATTTGAATAACGAGGCTCCCTGGGGCAGAGACAACCTCCTTAGGCTGCTGTCGGCACAATGAAGCCGCAGGCGGGATTAGGTGTTATGACAATAATAAAGAATACACTGACGCTAAATTCAGTTGACGTGGACACGACAAATGGAATTAAAATAGGACTAAAATATGGACTAGTGGCTGTGAGGCAGGATTAGGGGAAAAGGGGGTTATTTTACATCAAGATCTGCTCAGACCTGTACACATGGGCTCTATCATGCTCCTATCCTTCCCTTCAGAAGTCACTTAGCTTCACAAGAGTTTCCACAGACGGACAACGTGCACTTTATAAGGTTTAAGTTGCAGCCAAGCAGCAAGGCAGAATTTTTTAGCGACGTGCAAAGAAATTTAGGCTGTGGAATGGGAATGATGTGTAAGGCCAGCTCCAGCCTCGAGCCGAGATTCATTTTGGAAGGCACTAAAACCCACATGATTTGTGCTTGCAAGAAGCGTTGTTTCTGGTTTTAAGGGATTTAATTCTAGTCTGGGTCATGTTTTCTAGGCAGTCTGGAGATATTCCAGGGGATTCAATTTGTGATATTAGTGCTCGCTTAATAGTGGGGGTATGTGTCCAACAGACAGGAAGCACTCTGTAACATATCGAGTCTGTGTTTAGAAGTAGGCTGAGGAGATTTAGAAATTTTGTGGATTTGCCTGCCTTTGAAGTTGAATCAGCTTGAGCCAAAAAACTTTGAATGCAAGCTGGAAAGCCATTTCAGGGCTTTGTATTACTGTCACAGGCTTAAAGGAAGTCCAGGGACAGCTCCTCCTCAATGTAACGGGCTGCTTCAGATGGGCGTCGGCTCAAAAAACGTCCTAACTGGGTGCTCACACTTCTAGAACAGAAGAAATTTGCCTCCTGATAGAGACCCCATTCAGCAGTGTCCCACAATCCCTGTAAACTGTGGTCCTGGGCTGAGACTCGCAGCACTGCCTCTGCTCCCTCCCCTGCTGCAGCCCCAGGGGTGAAAATACCTTTTTACCCATCGCCCTCATAAATGTGGACAGCACATTCATAGCAAGAGAGGCAGCTTGGTGACAATATTTTGGGTGGAACACCACACCTACATGCATGATGCTCCACTTGGACATTTGTGCTGATTACTGCTGACACAAACCTGCAAGCCCAGGCACAGGGCTGGTGGGGACACACACTGTAGGGCTCTGTGGGAGGAAGAGGAGTGGGGCTCGAGGGAAAGCCAGCCCACATCAGTGGTTTTAATATATCTTTGTAGTCTTCTGAACTGAGCTCCTCCACAGGTGGAAAGGCCCCTACTGCAGCCTGGATAGTCCTGGACCAGGCTGAAGGACCATAAGGGGCTTTCCTGCCTGTACATGCTGTAGCCCAATGTCTCCCACCATACGGTGACACCACTATCCTCCAGAACATCAGCAAAAACAGGGTCTTACAGCAGTGCCCTTTCACAGCTGGCCACTCTGGGTTCTTCTTTGTCTCCCTTTTTACAGAAGTGGTGCTTTTTGTGGCACAAACCTCATATTATGTTGCTCCAAATTCAGACTCTGGTCTTATGGGTGGTGGAGCAGAGCAGCAGGAACAACACAGGAGCAGGAGGGGAGGAGGCACCCGCCGGCAGCGCAGCACACAGCGTGGTGCTTGTCACTTGGCTCCCTCTCATCTCCCTTTCTTCTTCTTTCTCTCATGCATGCACAAAGAGGTTAATATTTGGTTTAAAATAAAGCAGAGTAATTTAAAACACACACTTTTCAGGCAAACCAGTGTTCAGTGTAAACAAAGCATTAAACTGAAAAGATCCATATGCACTCGTTATCAGTTATTGCATTTTTTTTTAAAGGAAATCTAATACATTTAAAATAAACCCATAGCATGAAACAAAATAAACTATGGTCTTGGTTAGTTTGGTTTGATATTTTTATTTAATGAGGAAAGGAGCTCTGTGATAAAGTAATCCTTTCAGAGGGAAAGGCCTGGGCAACAGTGAACACATCAGCCACATGTTGAGGGAAGATTAAAGTCTAGCAAGATTCTCTTTCCCACAGTTTTTGCAGCATTGCAATATTTCTGTGCTTAGGATAGCCCAGAGTATCCTTCTGGACAGGGGCCCCAGAGCCCCCACAGTTCTTGGCAGAGAAGCCCTGTAAAGACCCACTGACAAGCCCACCATCTTCCAACACTTAGGGGTTGAGGGAATCCGGTACAAACTGCCCACACTAAGGTCCTAGAAGGGGGTCCAGACTTCGTTTTTTGATAGAACAAAATTTTGCGGGGAGCTTTATGAAGGAGCTAACGTCAACTAACAGCATAACTCCCACGGGGAGTGGCAGGAAAGCATTTGCCTTTCAAAGTCTGACCGTTTCTCATCTAAAAAGTTCCTTAACAATGTGGCTGGTACCAGCATGTTACTCATATCCCTTTTATCCAGTGCCACAACATGCTTAGGAGAGGAGAGAGTTACTTAAACATGTAGATTAGTTATCAGCCCTAGATAAATTAGAAATTTTTTTTATTTTTTTTTTATGGACTTGTTTTCTGTTCAGTTTTAGCTCAGGTATTTTGTGTCCTGATGTGAAGCTTCCTGGTTTAGCCTGAAGAAGGGTAGCCCTACTGCAGGGTAACCCAGAGCTAGGCCAGGGTGTCTACACCAGCCGAGCCCCGGGCTCCTCAGCCCCCACTGCTGGAAATGCGCCCAGCAGGGCACCCAGCAGCACTCACTGGGCCAGGCTGTTGGCAGGTTGCATTTTGTCTACATTTGTCAGAGCTTCCAACATGGGGCACATGTTGGCTTTACAGCAGAAAGCAACAGGGACACAAGGAGGAAAAGCTGTCCCTGCATCCCAGGGTGTAACACCCAGTACAGCTCTGGGCTCTTCAGGACAGGGCAGAAGATATGGGCCAGGATACCACCTATCCTGGAGGTAATCTTCTGATGAGCAAAAGACCACTTCTAACACCCTGCTTTGTAGCCCATATATATGTTGTGCAGAAGGCAGAGAAGAGCCCCTTTAAACCCAGCAGCAATGGCCTGGCATCCAAGATTGACTCCTGATATTTGATTTATGGTTCTGAATTTAGCATGCACAATTACTTAAAGTCCAGGCTGAGAAATTTCCAAAGATACTAACTTGCTCTAATTAGCACTAATTTTTGCCCTCTGATGAGAGGCCAAGGACTGACTAACAAGCCACAAAGTTCAGACCCAATTCTTGCACACCTTGAAGCTCAGCTGTATATCTGCTTGGCTCAGACCATCGCAATAGGTGATGCATAGGTCCAGTTCTTAGCTGAGTTATACAGGGTGGAGGAGGAGATGTCCTCTCTGCTTTGTGAATAACCAAGGGAGACTGAGGGCACAGCCAAGTGGTGCTCTGCCAGAATCATAGAATGGTTTGGGTTGGAAGGGACCTTTAAGATCATCTAGTTCCAACACCCCTGCCATGGGCAGGGACACCTCCCCCTAGACCAGGTTGCTGAAAGCCCCATCCAACTTGGCCTTGAACACTTCCAGGGATGAATGGGCCATTCCTGTCTGAGTATTTCTGACTAGATGAAGTTCAGGAAGCAATAGGCATATAGAAGATATGGATACAGACAGAGGTAGTTCTGATACAATAACAAACAACAAGGTGGAAAGGCTCTGAGAGTCAGGATGAGTTGGGATGGGACAGATTTTTAACCCAGATCCGTTATCCAGACCATCACATCACATAAGTCTTTAAATTTTCCTCTTTATTTTATGAGTATGCACTCAGAGCCAGTTGTGACAACTGTGGCTGAGCCCCTGGGAACACGGCTCCCTTTTCAACAAAAACCACTCTGTGTTTGTTAAAAATGGGAGCAATGAAGAAGATTGAAAGCAAGGAAGTGATAGGTTTTAATATTGTCACAGAGTCAAATGTTTTGATTTCTCAGGAACAGCCTTTTAATGTGACTGCTTTTTAAGGGTTATTATCTGTACTGTAACATGTTATTAACTAAAAAGCCAAAATTGACACAAAATGCTTCAGTCAAACTAAAAACTTTTTTGCTGTCTTTCATGGAGAACTATGGGGGTTTTTTGGTTGGGTTTGTTGTTTGGGTTTTTTTTGCCACTCGTTCCTATCTGGAACAAAAGGAAATGCTGAAGTCGCAAACCCAAGGCGAGGTGAAGCATCACTCCCTTTCGCGATGCTCTGAGAATGATGCCGTACTCCAGAATGCCTGCTTTGCTGCCATTTGTACTTTATGAGCTGGCTTACCTCACCTCCAGCCCTGCCTGTGGAGCTCTGCAAGCCTCTGGACCAAGCAAAGCAATAACTGGGGACGTAATAGAGGATATCCTAATCTGATGGTTTGGTGGAGGTGAGTGGGAAGGGGAAGGGTCTTCACATTGGACTGAGAGCCAGGGGAAGGGAATCCTGTTCCTGCCTTCACTGTGGGCAGCTACCTGTCTCCCTGTGCCTGCAGAGGCAGCAATGATGCTTTCTTTCCATGATTAAAAGCTTCAGGAGGCACAGGGCTACAGCATAACCCAGTGGGGTAAGTTTTGTCATCACCTCTAGGCATCAGTGCTGCAACAGTGCTGCAAAAAGCAGTAGTAAGAGTGGGAGCTTCTGGTTTAATAACTGGGGGTGGAGGTTTGCACCTGCCTTCAGTCTGGAAAATGCCCAGTTTTGTAGAGCAGAAGCCTGGTGCAAGTGAGCAAAGCTCCTGCTTCTGCTGCCTGAGAATCCTGTGTGTGAATGCAAGGAGGGAGTGGAAACACAGACTCCTACCCCCTGTAATAAATAAGTGAGAGAAGAGGGTAATTTCCTCTTGCCCTGGTGAGCGGCGGGCCTGTCTGGCCCTTCGACATCTGCATGTCCTTACAGCTCAAGGAAGTGTATAATCCCATCTTGAAAGAAAGTGGTTTCTTATGGAAAACCTAAAGATCCCCACCCTGGATTTTGCAGGCGGCTGAAATGGTTGTCCCAACAGATGCTAGCAATTAGCCATGGAAAGGAGGCCTACCGCGGGGGCTGAGGGCCACGGGGACTGTCCTAGCACTTTGGGGAACATGGACCATGGAGGTGGCCGCACTGCAGCTCCAGAGGCGCACTGGGTTGGATCCACAGCCAGCTGAGCACAGGGCTGGGGGAGGCAGAGGGGAACTACTCTTCTGACACCCCAAAGAGAAATCTGGTTAAGTAGTGCCAAAAAAAGACCCCCAGTTCTCCTTCTCCTCTTTTGAGCTGCATGTTGCCTTCGGGGAAGGGGTAGTAACGGGGCCACAGGGGGAGCAATGCACCGCTAGAAGCCCTGCTTGTCCAGGGCACCAGCATCCCCAGGGCACCAGCATCCCATGCTGGTGAGGGCACCCCCTGCCAGGTGCCCACATTGGTAGTGGCTGGGACCTGGGAGCCCCGTAAGACCCAAACATGGGGCTCTTCCCCAGCCTCCTGCCTTGTCTTCCTTTTTAGAGGGTGAAAGGGGAAAGAGGAGAGGCTGAGCCTCATTAATTCGTGGTTTCAGTCTTTTCTGCCACAACTGGGTGTTCCTCGTGTTATTTGATGACTCCAGAAATCGTGGCTTTTCGAAAAGAATAAAAGCAAAGGACATCGTTTGTTGGGCAGAGTGACTATTTCCTGGCTCTCACCCCCTATGCCCTATGCCCAGCTCTTCCGTGGGCACAGAGGAGAACCAGCAGGAAGGGGATGGCAGAGCTGGTCCGATGGGGTTGGCCAGTGGCCACAAGCCAAACAGAAAACAATGGTGGTCCCCTGCCTTCCCTCTGCCTGGCCACCCCTTTTCCACCCAGCTGGCAATTAAAAAAAGCTATCAAAAGAATAAAGGTTAACTCCTCCCCTGGTCAATGGTTTCAAGAACACCAGGAAGGGACTGAAAGACCCACGGTCAGGCTGTGGCAGGGCAATGTCACCAGGTCTTACCATCCCTTCAGGGAGGCAGCTCGCCCTGTTCCAGGCTTAACGTGACTTGGAAAAGGCAGAAATTACAGTCAGTCTATGAAGTTCACCAGGGACCTCATTATTGTTAATTACTTTAAACGGAAGATGTTGGATACTGCGCTGGTGGGGAAAAGACACCGAGAGAGAGAAAAGGGGAAAGAAAACACAATAAGCCTTGAAATCTGCTGAGAGAGATGCTGATTTCCCAGCAGGGCTGTTTGAAGAGATCGCATCTGGAAACCCCCTTTCAGCCTCTCAGCTGGGGAAGGAGAAGGAAAGGCTTGGGGAGAGGTGAGCCCACCTCAGCTCCTGCCAGCTCTGGGCTCTGCGGTGCTGCTGGCAACCCCACAGCCCATCGATCCTGCTGGGGCAAACCCTGCTGCCTCCTCACCTTGACTTTTGTCTGAGACAGAGACCAGGTTACCATTGATGCTTGACACTGCATCATGCAAAAACTTGCTTTTCTTGAGTTGGTTGCAAATTCTGAACAAAGGAGGGCGCTTTCGGAGGGAAATGTTTCAGTACTCCCTCCTTACAGAAGGTATTCCAGAGAAGAGATAGCAAAAGCCCCATCTCCTCTGCCATTTGCAATTAGTCACACCAATGCCCTGGAGAGGACTACGACTGAAGGTATGCCGTGGGGGAGGGTGAAGACACAGTGACCCTAGAGCATCCTTCCCTCTCCCGGTGAATGGGAACCTGCCCCTTTTTATGGACCCATTTGCAGATGCTAAGTGTATTAGCATAGCACCAGCAAGACATTTGTCATCTACAGGAATACTAAATGTCTTAGAGAGTGCAGAAAATTAACAGGCATGAATAAGTATTTGATATGTAATTTGCATGGATTCCACAATAATTAATTAAGCTTCAGCTAAAGGATAAGTTAAAACTCTAAAATTAAAGGGAGTTATCTCTATGCTTGATTCCCACCAAGAATGTGAGAATCCCTGAAAACCACTTTGGAAAATTAGGGAGGAATATTCCTCCCCCACACATGTACTTAACTTTGATGTGTGTGTGGGCCTCCCAAATGAAAAAATGGTTGTATTGCAGGAGGGAACTGGGAAATACAAGCTGCAAAATTCAGATGAAGACGGTTCCCAAGGCCGAAGAGATGCTCTTGATAGGCAGAGGTGACATTGGTTTAACTGAGGATCCTCCATGAAGCAAAGGTGAAGGTCTGCATTACAAACCTTGCCCCTAACGGAAGGGGGAGTGAGGAGCCAATTTCAACCTATTAACTTTTATTTAATGAAAGATGGTAACCAGATAGGCCCACTTCAAAAAATAGTTCAGGGCATCTTCTGCTTCAAACACATTCTTCTACAAATCAGGTGCCAGAGAGGTGCTTTGCGAATCATAACTGGAGGTTTCACGTGGATTTCTAAAAGCCTGCTCCCTGGAAAGGGACAACTGTGAGATGCAAACAAAAAGTCTGATGTTGATACAATATGATCTGATCTAAAAAACTGTAAGACAGTGTTGAAACATTAACCTATTTGCAGAGTATGGGAAGTTCTGCTATTATACAAAAAGAGAAGACCTACGAATATGTAGGAGGTAGAAAAATATAGTTATTATAATCTTAAAAAAAATATATGTACAGCCTTATATTCAGCTCTTCTGGAGGGTTTGTATCTAGAAAGAAGATGGTTGTTTCTGAAGGAAGTTTACTTCTGAAGGGTGATGGAGAATCATAACTGAAGTGGCTTGGCTGCTTGTGGGATCTCCTAGCACATGGGAATATGAGGCAGCTCCTAAAGACTGTAACTCTGACAGCTGTAAAATGATTGCTTTTGAGAATAACCAGGTAAAGTCAATGACCCACCTACCTGTGCCATCTCGTTTCTGTACTACCTATCTGTTTTCTTCCCTCTCGTTAAATGTTCTTGAAAAAGCAAGGCCAAGAAATTCTCCTGGAAAGAGTGCATTGTAATAAAGTGTAGCTTTTGCCCATTCTAGCACTTGGAAATTGTGTTTTGATTTATTATGTGTGGTTTGGCAAATCTGCTTTTGCAAGCTGCAGGCAATTGTCTGTAGAAACCACGCTTGCTCTGAACGCTATGAGCACAGAGGCCTCTGATGGGCTCCTTAGAGATCACTGTGAATGGAGCCAATAAAACAAAAAGCCAAAGGAAACATTTGTGTTATGGTCCAGGAGGAGCCAGACCTTGGTTTTATCAGTCTCCTCAGTCTTCCGTGATGGAAACTAAATGTGCTCGTCATTAAGTCAAGGTAAACACGCTCTGCATCCCCAGCCCAGAAAATACGAACTGTGCACTGGCACGCCTACATCACTGGAGTGTCCGTGCCCCTGGTAGAAGGCTCATCCTCTTCTCCAGGGGAGAGGAAGGCTGATGTTGGGTGTGCAGTGGCTCATGCTAGTGGCGCCAGAGCAGTGCCCGGGAGGGCAGCAACCTGATGCCCCTCACATGAGTGTCGTGGGGTGCAGGACAACCAGGCTCCACAGGGCCTGAAAACCCTTACGGTGTGAACTCTGCAAAATCAGTCTGTGGTCTCAGCCTGATCATATACAGCAGGTGTTCATGGACCCTACAAACCATCCTTGATCCCGGCAGCATTTCTGCCTGCCCCTTCAGAAAGGCAGTTGCCCGTTGAGACTGGACCAGTAGAGGCTACAGTCCTGTCTGGGAGCTCAGGAGGCACATGCCGTGCTGTTTGATCTGCTGCCTCTCTGGAAATTATTGGAGACCTTACGGGCAGGGTGGCCCATGTGCACCAGCAAACCAGGTGTGAGCAAACCCCACGCACCCACATTAGAAATGCTGTGGCTGGGTAGTTTTTCCCAAGCTCCAGCCAGCCCCAGAGAGTGGGACCTGCCAGGGCACAGCATATTTATGGAAGGGTAAAATTCCTCTCTCTGCAGGTCAAGGCCCATGCAGCATTCAAATCCCACTGAAGTGTATCCTGATCAAAGACCCTGGGACAGCATTTCAGCTCACTGTGGGTAGATACACTGCCAAAAGCCATGCAGCAAATCTCATACTGAGATGCCCATTGCTGCTGATGCTGACGCAGGAATCTGTCCTTGATCCTACCAGGCTCCAGGGCGATTATTCCCGGGGGTGCAGTCGCTCACGTGCATAAGTATGTGTGGGAATGGGGCCTTTGGCTGCTGCCACTTAGCAGAGTTTTTCTCACAGCCTTGACTAGGGTTTTTCTTCTAAATCTCCTTAATGATCCCGAGACACTCCCACATTCATTCCCTGTTTAACAGGGCGAAGCAGAGCAATAACGAAGGGATGAGGAAGCCACAAATGCAGGAAGGCACTCCAAGCACTGGACTACAGTCCTAAGTACCAGTGGTTACTTTTTCTGCTGGTATATTTGCTATCTTCACAGTTAAAGGTTATGGTTGTACTTTTTGGCTAAGAAATGCCTGGATTTTCTTTCTGACTCCGCACTGTTACATATTGCATGTTTCCAGCACAGTGTTCAGCTGTTGGTCACCAACCCCTTCACAGTGCAGCCACAGAGAAGGCGATTTTTTTTCCCGTGTCAGTACAAAAACGGGGTTACTTCTTTGTAGCATCTGATTTTTGAGGAAAGTGAACAATCACTGTAGAGTCCTTCCTGAAGAGCCACCTCTCCACTGTTGCTGGGAGGATGAAAGAGCTTCCCTGTATGCTTTAAGGGAAAGACTCTGCCTCTGCATGCTTTGCTAGTGTTGGTGCTCTGGATGCAAAATTCAGCAAGATTCCTCAATATCTAACCAGCCCGAGAACTCCTGGGCCCTCTATGAAAGTTTTAGGGATTTACCCTGGTGGTCATTTCCCACTGGGGGTGCTACCTCATGGAGGAGCCGCACAGCTGGTTGCTCTTCCAGAGTGGCCGGCATCACCATGCCTAAAAGCTTCTGTCCCAGGAAAGACATTTCTGCTGTGATAGTGCTTGATAGGCAGACATGTACCTCCTGTCCTCAGCCAAACTCATGCAGACAACAAGTACTCCATGTAGTACACAAGCAGAAAAAGGTGACCTTTCCTATGCAGCACTGTTGTGTTTACTCCCAGCAGAAGGGTCCTTCCAGAAACCCAGTCACCCCTGTACCAAAGCACCTTGCCATCTCTCCTCTGCCAGATCCAAATGGCCCTGGGAGGTAGGGCTCCATCAGGAGCATTTCACAAACTCTGCAGTCCCCATCAACCACCGATGTCGGTCATCCAGCAGGACCTGCTCTTCGGCAACTTGCACAGGATCTGGCACACAAAGTCTGCACGCAGATTGGCACATGTGTGCTGGGGCAGAGCCAGCACCTGAATTTGAGTCTCAGCAGCCCCTGTAAAGTGTTTTAAATGCTAGGTCATCCTCAGCATTGCCATTCATTGACAGTGTCTGTGTGCTCAATGTTACCAGCAGCACTCAACAGGGAGCTGTGTCCTGCTACGTGGGCAAAATCAAGAGGAGAGATCAAGCTAAAAGTGGGCAGCAGTCTCCACTTGAGTGGCTTATCCACATCACTAGCACTGCAGGCCACCAGGACCATTACAAGCAAAAGATCTTCATCACAAGTCCAGAAGAAGGTCACTTGCAAGCAGGCTGATGAACTTCCTGAAAAGCCAGAGAAAGAACACAAAAAAGTTATTTCATGTGCCTGAAACACACAGGCACATCTGAACTCTCGTTTCCAGAAAGTCCATGTGCATGTGAATAACTTTACCTGTAGAAGGGGAATTATTGCCAAGTAGACATATCCTCAGGATGCAGCCCCCAGTGCAGCTGATGTATGGATTGTGTGAGGGTAAAGGAGGAAGCTGCTCACACACCCCCGGTAATCTGTCATCCCCAGGTTCAGGATGCAGTGAGCAAGTGCCAGCACCACGCACCATTTAATTAACCTTTCTACAAGTTGTAAGATGAGCCTTCTCTGTTCACCATGAGATTTGTTTTCAGCCCTACATGATGGCAATAGAAAATAGATACTGCAATTTAACAGGAAAGGGAACATTATAGGGGCAATACTCTTCCATTAGGGAAATTGGTTTAGCACAATGTTGTGTTTTGATTTTTTTACAGCCTCCTTTAGCAGATTCATTCTGTTTCTCATACATCAAGGTTCACTGAAAAATACTCGTGTCATATTCATTTCTCCTTAGCACGTGTGTGAAATGCATCCCGGGCCCGTGAAGCAGAACTGCAGCGTCAGAGATTCACAGATGTTTCGCCTGCACCATATGGTGCGTTAAGGCACCGTTCCCCGCAGAGCGGCTTTTGCGCTGAAAGTCAATGTTTTTCCCACACATGGGAAAACCAAATGGAGTGGCTATAAAAGGGAATAAGGAAGAACAAAACAACAACCAACGAACCAAAGAAAACTGGTCTGAAAAACCAACCCAGAAAGGTAGTAAGTAGACTTAGTTAACATTGTGCACACCGGTGTAAAAAGATGGCTGCACACTCTTCAGTGTATACTGTGAATTTGAAGCACAAATGAAGAGTACATTAGACAATATGCTAAGTTGTATCCCAGCCATATATACTGTTGTCAGTTTGTACTCCAGCATTCAGGCACTTAACTGCAGAGAGCTCTGGAGAAACGACTTTTTATAGCTGTGTTTTGTCAGAGGGATAGAATATTGTCAGCACAGCTTGCAAATATCATTACTGGAAAAGGCACAGTATTTCTACAGCATCTTTCATTTAAATCGGCCCAGTGCAGTGAGGATTAATTCATTTTAAACTGACAAAAAAAGAAACAGAAAAGAAATGGATTAAAGTAATATAAGACTTCCCAAGTCCTCAGCCTATGTGACCTAGCTCTGTCTGTCAATCATATAGACATGCTTAGAAAGATTTTCTAAGGACCTAATGTCATTAAGACACCTATGGTAAATCCTGTTTGACCTTTCTGGGGACAATGTACCTAGCTCCCAGCTACAGATGTGCAAGCCTTCCCCAGGAGACATATCCAGCCTCACTCTGCCCATCTCTTTGGGACATGCTGTAACAGCTTTTTATAAATGTATTCCTGCTGTAGAAATAGCCCTTTAGGCAGGATGCAAAGAGCTCCAGTCAGAGTTACAAGCTGAGCATAAAAACCAGCCCATACCATTTCCTCCAGCCTCTTGGTTTTCCTTCGAGAACCTGCCATCCGAAAACTGATCCAATCATGAATTAGCCCAAACTTGCTCAAGTGGAGAAGTCTGGTCAGGAGCAAAAGCCCCATCCAGAAGCTCATGGAGCTGCAACTGTGCCATATGATACGGGATTGATGTGGGATTTTTTCAGGGTGTGACAAAGCCATTCAGACCCCAAGAAGCTTTGACCTGGCAATATCACAGATGCTTCATACATCTCCTGCAAACATGGCAAAATAGCCAGGATTAAGGAAAGAAAACACTCTCAATTGAAAGCTGTACCTGTAGATAGTAAAAGATACATATGCCTGTTTCTCCAGCCCATGCAAATAGGGTGTTCACTGTATATATAGACTCTGATTGCCAGTTTCTTTCTCTGTGGGCAAATGTTTTTTACACAGGATGTCCCACAGGCTTCAGAGGGACAAGTCGTTCAGGTTGGAGCTCACGTTGCCCCATTGCCGCTGGTGTGAAGAAGTCAAAGGCAGCAAATAATGATTTCAAGCCATCTTTTGGACATCCCAGGCTGAAGCGAATGCCTGAATTGTCTCACATTTTCATCTATGCCAGCCTCCAGCCCTCGCAGCAGAACCAACGGAGTGACTCTGGTGCAAAAGCGGAGCGACAGCCAAGCTCCCGGGCCCCCCACGCATGCACTATCAGAGGGAACTGGTACCAAGCTCCGCTGTGTAAACAACCAGGGCAAAGGAGAAGGAGGTGGTGGTGGGGTTAAATATCTGCTTTCTTTTACGAGACCACCTACAAAATGTTGCAAAGACCCTACAACAAAAATAATCTGCCACGATTCCAGTGTTAGGCAAAATATAAACAAGTTAAGTGCTCGGTTAAAGAGAACATCTGGGAAGTTGCAGGCTGCACAGATGTTTTCATAAGTTGTTTTTTACAGAAAAGTAACCCTGCTAAGCTTCCTGCCTCTTCCATCTTCTCTCTCTTGACTGTGTTTATCAAGTCAAGATATAAACACATTAAAAAACCTTTAGAGGCCGGTCTCGCATTGTATTATTAATTTGGGATTGACTGAAGGTTGACAGCTGGTTTTGGTTTGACCTCTGGCTTTTTCAAAGTCATTCCACACGAATAATTAACCAGTTTTATGTTGATTGGATTTTACATACATACAATAAATACATACACAAATGTATGCAATAGTTTGCCAGAAATGACCATCAGAGTCAGGTCCCAGATCGCACAGGGTGCCCCAGGCCCCTCAGCATCCAGGAGTCGGGGGTCACAGGTAGTTTCAGGAGCCCTGGGAAGGAAGGCAGGATGGATTGCCTGAAGAGTTGCTAGGGAAGGAAGATTTATTGCCTGGGGAGGTACAAGGGGTAAGGTGGTTAAGGCAGCTTTGATTTTAGCATCAGGCTCCCACGGCATGAAAATAATTTAGAATTTTTAGGTCAAAAAAAATTTTTAGTATTTTTAGAAATAGAATTTTTAGAAAAGAATGTCTTAATTCTGTAAAAAAAATCTTACAGCATTAAAATGTAAGAAGTAAATTAGGAAGAGTAATTGGAAAAGCAAATACTAAGATCACCATAAAATACAAACATATGTATTCCTTGAAATACATGGGAAAATAAATTTCTCCACTGGGTCACTAGGAAGCAGAGCAATTAAACAAACAGGTATTTGATCCCTTTAAATGCAAGTGTTTTCCGCAGAGGGTGCTGGAGAGGCTTAGTATACTCAGGTAATAAAAATAAGGCACCACAAGAACCTGAGGTGTTGAAAGAGGAGGTGCTGAAACAAATTAATAAATTAAGTACTGTGAGTCACTGGACCCAGATGGTAAACACTAACAAGACCTGAATGAAGTGTTGGAGACCTCAGTGACTGAACTAACAAAAATGTGCTCTCTGTCACTAAAATGGGCCCATGTCCCAAAGGACTAGCCAGCTGCAGAGGCTGGGCCCATGTCTTCAAGCCAGCCCCTGTCTGCAACAGGGGAAGGTCCAGGTCAGGGGGGTCTACCTCAGACCTGCTAGGCTGGTTGAAATCCAAACGGAAAATAAAATTTTGAGGCACCTGAATGGTGACGACAGGTACAGTGACATGCCGTGAGGTCTGCTGCTGGAAGACCAAGCACTTCCTCTCTGCTCAGCCAGCTGGCCAGCAGCACGGCATCCGGGGATGGTGGAAAAGATCATAGAATCATAGAATGGTCCAGGCCAGAAGGGACCTCCAAAGGTCATCTAATCCGACCTCCCCGCAGTCAGCAGGGATACCCCCAACTAAACCAGGTTGCCCAGGGCCTCATCGAGCCTCACCTTGAATATCTCCAGGGAAGGGGCCTCAATTACCTCCCTGGGCAACCTGTTCCAGTGTTCCACCACCCTCATAGTAAAGAACTTTTTCCTAATATCCAATCTAAATCTGCTCTTCTCCAACTTAAAGCCATTGTCCCTCATCCTGTCACTTCAGGCCTTTGTAAACAGAATCTCCCCATCCTTCCTGTAGGCCCCCCTCAGGTACTGGAAGGCCGCTATCAGGTCTCCCCAGAGCCTCCTCTTCTCCAGGCTGAACAACGCCAGCTCCTCAGCCTGTCCTCATAGCAGAGGTGCTCCAACCCACTGATCATTTTAGTGGCCCTCCTCTGGACCCGTTCCATCAGGTCCATGTCCTTCCTATATTGAGGGCACCAGACCTGCACACAGTGCTCCAGGTGAGGTCTCACCAGAGCAGAGTAAAGTGGCAGTATCAACTCTCTAATGATGGTGACAAGCAGTGTAGGGTCTCGGTGCCATGGCCTCACCATGCCCAGCAGCAGCTTTAGGGAAACCAGGGAGTTACTTTTGCTGAGCCAGAAGTGTAGCTGGGACCTCAGGGTTGGTGATCACTTTGGGTGTGGGTGTAATATCACTGGGGACATGGTCACCTCCATGGGGTGGTGGGACCACAAGCACACATGAAACTGCCTGGCAGTGACACTGGCAAGACTGAGAGGTGGGAAAATCAAGAGAAGATTAAAAAAAGCCAACGACTGTGAAAAGCATTTGAAATGCTTTATGGCATTCCACTATTGGTGATGTAAAAGCACTACTAGAAACAACATCAAGAGGTTCCTCTGTTTCATTTAATGCTTTTTTTTTTCCCCTTTTTTTGTTCTCTGTAGCGCTGCTTCAAAAAAACGAGGTGTGATCAGAGCATTGCTGTTGGGACTGTTTAGCGAAACCTAGGAGTTAGTGTGGAGTAAGAGCAAAAGGTTGCACGACGAAGAGATGATTAGGGTAACTTGGAAAATTGAACCAATAAACTTGTACTAAGCAAGACAGCAGCTAGCTTCACACTACATTATTTGCTCTGCTCCTCCTTGGTGGCGAGCCTTCTAGGCTATCAGCTTAGTGGGGACTTTTGTCAGTTCCTGGGGAACTGGAAAGCCTTCGCAGTGTGGCTAACTTGAGGTGACTTAAAATAAGTCTGATTTTCTGTCTGTGCTGAACCCTGACTTCTTCTGGGGTATAAGGTGGTTCCTCTGGAGAATGAAAGCATTAAAATAAATGAATGAATAAACAAATATTCATATAAATATATGTATGTCTTTTGTTATATATGATATGAACATGTTTTATATACACTGTACAAAAATAATCTTTTTTTACAACCCCAGCCTGCCTTCCTCTGTGACCAGAAGGTACCCTGTGTGGCTCAGGCTCCATTGCAGTCTAAAGGAAAGAGTAACAGCCATCCAGCCATTGACCCATGCCCTGTTATAAGCTGAATCTTGAGGAGTTCCCGTCTCGGCCGTGCAGCCAGGGCTGCGGGGAAGCTCCTGCTGGAAAGGAGCTCTGCATCCTCAGTCAGCTTCTTAGGTTTGGGTGAATGGCTCCTAGCCCCGCAGAGTGCAGTGCTGGAAATTCAAGCCATGGAGCAACTTCCAGTGCCCTGTTTTCCTGTGGCTGGCAAGAGACAAGAGGCACGTGGAGGTGCGAAGCTCTGTCTCCCAAGGCCCTGTAGCTCACACCTCCCAGCTGAGCGAAGCCCCAGCCGCCCATAATGAAGTGGCAGTGATTAGCCACGGCCAGGGAGGATGTTGAGTGGAGCAGGAAGGCAGCTGCCAGTATGTGTGGGAGGGGGCAATGACTATGCCTTAGCCCCCAGCCACCACAGAGATGTGGCCCCCCAGGGCGTTGCGCAGCCACACTGTGCCTGTTGCATGCCCACCATGGGTACCTGGAACCAGAAAAGTGATGGTACACAGAAGTGAGGCTCCTTTGTAGCACCTTCCCAGGGTGAATTCTGTTTAAACATGGCCCTCAAAATAAATCCGTTGTGGTTTCATGTCACAGAGTGCACAGAGCCTGAGGATTGTATTCCTGCTTGCTGGGGATGAAGCCAATTAATAGGAAAAGGCAAAGAAAACCCTGAAACTGCTTTGCTGCTTTTTGATTAACTACTTGTCAGAGCAGTGAGAAACTTCTAAAAACTGCGCATTTTCCTCTTCATTTTCTCTCACATCCCAAAATTCTGAAGCAATCAAAGGAAGCCAGAGATTTTGGGAGTAATAGCCACTCGTCAGTTCTGCATCGTGACCTGGTTACAAAGGGATTTGCCCATCTGTACCAGTCTCCTGACATTTTAAAAAGTCACTGCACTCCTTTTGTCCCAAAGGGACAAGCAAGAATCAATTCAATTTGCAATCTAAAAAGACAACTATCCCTTTCTCTCCAACCTATGCACAGGAACAAAATACTGAATTCTGCCTTGTTGGCTGCAGAAGGAAAACAAAGATTTGTCCCTTTCTCTCTCTCTCCTTTCTTATTTTATTATGAGGTGGTTTAGGCAGTTTTGGATTTGGTGCAAAGCAAAGTATGATCAGAGGCTAAAGCAGGACATTTATTTATGGTTGTGAACATCATTTATCCCCAGAGATATTGACCAGCGGGACCTTTGGTTTGCAGAGACACGTGGCACTCCTGGCTCTGTTTCAGACAACACGGCTCCCTGTCTCGTGAGTCCCATGTTTGAATAAAGCCCCAAAACTCCAAGACAAATTCAAACAAATCTGCATGGTTTGATCAGGTTTCATCGTGCATCTTGGAGTTGTGCTGTGGATGTTCAAGAAAATCACCAGATGACATGGATCGCCTTCTTATCAGGTCCCTTGCACATTTTATATAGCTGGCTTTGTTTGCATTCGTTCTTGTGCCCAGAGATCAGGTCTTGGCATCATTGGCCATGGACAGGTTTGTTCCTTTTGTAAAATCTGGATGATTTCAGTTCAGTTTGGCTTTGCACCGGGGACAGAGATGGGGACTTTACAGTAGACACCACTCAACTCTGCTGTGAACTCAGAGAGTTTGGTCTGCAGATTGAGGGACAGATCAACCTCAGTGCAGCCGACAGACCTATACTCTTTTTCACCTGAGGGATTGTGGTGCGTTAGGTCTGGGCCACGTTTTATAGCAATGGGTGATGACTACTCCCTCTCTGATCCTCATCATCCCAGCTGCAGCCAGCCTGTGAATTTCTGTGTCCCTGGTGCCTGTGGGAAAAAACAGAGAAAAGCATTTCTCTCTTTAAATCGCAACCATCTACAGAAAGGGACTGTGCAATTGTTTGTGCCGTGTCAAGTACAAAAAGGGCCCAGAGCTGAGGGCTGGTGCTGGGGGCTACTGCTACTGGGACAATAACCAGTGGCAGCAAACAATAGCTTTTGTCTGCTGACAACAGCTAGTGACAGGGATGGGGGCAAGCAGCTCACACTTCTTGTCTTTCTCTCTGATTTTAGGGACACGGAGCAAAAGAGACCCTTTTGAGGAAAGCAGGCAGGACAAAAAAACTTGGGAAATAAAGTGCTTCAAAATTCTCAGTGTCACTCCTTCCTTCTGCTTTTTTAACAGTTTAAGTAAACTGTTGGTAAAGCCCCAGATTTCCACCACAGCCCTCAGCTCCCTGCTTCCAGGCAGCTATGTCCACCACCTCCCAAAAAGTAGGTGTCTTTTCTAGTCTGGAGCATGTCCATGAACCAGTTCATAGCTTGACTCCACACAAATTTCTTGGTGAAGAAGTCAAGGTGGCTTCTTCAGGTGGCTTTGCCAGTGCACCAGGCTCCCTGGCCACCAGCGCTGGATGTGTTTGCTTGTTTGTGAAAGGTCACTGGAGTTTTTTTAGAAGTCCTCTTTAAAATCCATTTGCACTCCCAAGTCTGTGAGAAATCACAGCTCTGACCTCTGGGAAGCTGCACAATGGGTGAGATAGGAGGCAATAACTAACAGAGGAGAAAGGTGACATTTGCACTAATATCCTACTGGTGCTACTTCAGGCAAAGCAGGAGCCCGCTGGTAGCAAAGCAGCCTGATTTGCATAATAATCTGTGTGCCTCCACACTTCCACCAGAATCATTTATTGCTTAATTAGTTGTAGTAAAAACGGAGATACCAGCAGGTCACATCGTTAGCCTTCCAGCCACTTACTCCCTGTGGTGCCAGTCACAGCCCTTGCTGTCCTGCAAGGAGAAAACGCCAATGTAAAAAGGTTGCATGCAGGGGACAGCCACAGAGTGGCTTAATTTGAGCTCATCTTTGCCAGTTGGAGCTGAACACCAGAGATTAACATGAAAAACCATGCTACTGTTTCTCCCTCTTCGAGAAGCTGCTGAAAGGGGCAAACCTACCTGGTGGTCCCAAGGACTGAGTGAAATTACAAGGCTCCTCTCCCCACAAAGCACGATCCAAACAACAGCTTATTCTCCCTGGTTTTGGCTTAAAATGTCACAGCCCTGATATTTGATGGTTCAGAGTGACCGGAGTGCAGTGGAAGGAGGTTAACAAGAGCCATCCTGAACCTTTGCTCAAAACTCATCCCTGGTATCAGGTTTGATTCCACCTCTCCTTTTTATATAGCTTGTGCCTGCACTTTTGCTGTCTCACTCCTCTGTGGGGCTGTGAAATATAAAAGAGCTTCTCTAGTAAACTTCTTGACAAGTCTTCCTACTCTGTTTTCACAAGTACTGGGAGAGGGATGGCTTTGCCGATAAGCAGACCTGATAAAGCTGAGAGTCAGTTCAAGCCCTGGCTGTGCCCAGTATTTTCTCCATCACCTTAGGGCACCCTTTAAGCTAGCCAGGCCTATTTCTCCCATCTCTAACCCATGGAAGCTGCAATATCTTACCACATTCCCTTTAATAAGGAGCCATGAAATTTGCAAATGGAAGCTGCTAGGGATGTGCAATTTTGAGGCTGGTCCATCCCTAGATTGCAGGAAAGCTTGCAATCTGTTTCTCCAAACAGAAAGTAATCCCTGCTATTGTTTTTTCAGATTCATCTTTCTTTTTAAAACACAGCCACAAAACTTCATGTGAATTTGGACCTAATCCTCGAAAAGAAAGCATGTTTGCACAGCTGAGCAGAGACCCCACTGAAGATTAGTGGTGTGTTTCAAGCGGACTACAAGCACTGATCAGGGACTTGTCTCATCCATGAAAAACACCTGCTTCTTTGAGGTTCTTCTGCCTGCTGTGAGAAGAGGGGTAGACAGCAACTCTGCCTAGAAAAGCACGATTCAGGAAAGCTTTTTCTGCTCCTGTAGCTGATTTTCACATGTGTTGTACATTAAAAAGGATATGAGTTTGATGCTTTCTCGTTCCTGATATAAAATGAAATTTTTATGTATTATTTTTATTGGACTTGGTGGATCCCCGGTTTTCAGCCAGGGTCCTGTTGCGTTAGGCACGGTACAAGCACAGGGCTCAAGAGCTTATTGCGACCATAAGAGGAATGAATAAAGGATACCACTTTGAATTCAGCGTAGGTTTTAATGCACTGCTAAGGAGCACAGTTAAGATTTTTAGCTGGGAAAACCGTAGATGTGAGGCTTAACCCAACAAAAAGGAGAGGTAGTCTGATGCAGTCCAGGAATTGTTTTCCACAACATTTTCAGAAGGTGGCATGTCAAAGAAAAGCAGGGACTTCAGGCAATGGCTGGCAAGCAGTTCTGAAGACAGGCTGAAAAAGCCCAGTCTGTTCAGTTAAATTCCTGAGGCACTGGCATTTTTAGCTCCGATAAACTGTACTCTTACTGTTATAACTGCAGAGACTGTTCACCTGCTCTCACAAACTTGGGCCCACTGGATACTCATTGCCCTGGGGGTGGCTTTGGTGTACTGGGGGCCGGGAGGGCTGTGCTGTTGGGACAGTGGGGTTTGCCCACAGGCACCCTGAGAAATAAAGTGGGGTAACTCTGCTGTTTGGACTATGTGAGTGGTGGGCACACTCACACTGCTGGTGGCTGTCACCAGTCCTTGGGCATCACCTGGGCCAGGCAGATGCTGTGCTGTGAGGACAGGCTGCATTAACCGAGTGCTTTAGCAACTTCTGGTGGCAACATAGCTCCTCAAGGCTCCTCTGGCCAACGAATCCCCAAAGCTTGCTTTTTTTAGTGATAAGTACATTCTGTTTTCTTCAGCAGTTAATGCCCACAAGGTGCTTGGGAGGGCTGGAGACTGTTGTGGCTGCCAAACAGGACCAGGGGTTTAGGAAACCTACTCATAAGGTACTTTGTGTTTCATGTACTGTTTCTTGCTTTTGTTTCAGGGGCTCAGAGAGTTTGGTCGCCGGCTGTTACTACTACCGGGTCTGTGATCAGCTGGTGCATCTCCAGTCTCCTGGGAAAGGATTTCTAATGAGGATGGAGGCCCCGAGGCTATGATGTGAAACAGAGACTGCGGCAGCACATGAAGAGTAGATAAGATCAATAGGAAATGCAGATTTGCAACACGTTAGAAATATGACAGCTTCCACACACACCCTGGGGAAAGGATTTTTAAATCATTTAAAGGAGTGGCAAAAATACTACATCTCATTTTTATATATATATTTATATATGTATGTATGTATCCAGCAGTAAGAAGCAATCTGCCACCTCACCTCTAAAATATTTGCTGAGGATTGTGGAAATCTTTATCAGGTTGGTCAGGTTACTAAAACAGCTTTGTTTTTCTGCAGGAGCCCTAAGCCATACTGTCCCACACCAAAAGGAGCCCTGAGAGGGAGTGGGAAGTGGCTCCCAGCCCGTGCATCCCAGCACAGCCCATCGCAGCCAGCGTGGCAGGTCTCTGCCTTGTTGCCTCCCAGCTCACTCCCCAGGAGCAGCAGCTGCTGCTGTGGCTCCTGATGGCTGCTGGAGTGGTCAGAGATGAGCGTTTAGGTCTTCCCCACCACTGTTAATTCCCCATCAGGTTACAAAACACTTGGCAGGCCAGAATTTGTAAGCTGAAATAGAAAAGTATGAACAAAGAGCGAGGTGCAAGTTTTTGACAGCAGGGATAAACGACTACTGAAAGCATTCACTGAAGGATGGTGTGAAGTTGCCACTGCTTGAAGCCTGTATAATTCAAGAGTAGATCTTCTAAATCATCACTAAAATTCAGCCACACATTACTCACGTTGGTGGAGTAAAAACTGAAGCGAAATCCCTTGTCTGTGTTACGCAGATGGACTGACTAGGTCATCATGATAGTCTCTCCTGGGCTTTAAGATCTTGAGTCTGTTGCTGTAATGTACAAGAGACACTGTAAGGGGTAATCCAGGTGTTGGCATCTTATCACCTGGTCTATCAGCACCTCCCTTCTGGCTGCCTGCGGTGTTAAAGGTGCAAGAAATGCTATGACCTACTTGAAATGTATTTAAAGTCTTGTTTGTGTGCTCTGTCACTTCCTGCAATGACTTCATTCCTGCTGGGAGGGAAGCTGCAATCTGCCCGAAGACTGAGTGCAAGAAATAACTACTACCCGTAAATGCCTCCTTAGAAAAGGTGTCCCCTTCTCACCACAGTCCCACAGAGATCCTGTAAACTCCCATCTGACTGCAGCTCTAGCCCACTACCACATGCACAAGGAGAGGTGATTATCCATTTGGAGATACTCCTCCAGAAAAACAGGTTCAGGGAAACTCTCTGTCATTCACACTGAAAAAAATCCTCATGCTCTGAGACCAAAGCATGCCTCTACAGAAGGGCAGATTTCGGTTCTGCGTGGGGTGAGGGGGACGGAGCAAGTGGTTTTGCATCTTTCCTTGATGTGAACTGCAGAAAACCTGGTACCTCCCAAGATCAGTGACCACCTTCCAGCTTCCTTGGTCACCACGTTGCTGGGTGAATAGTCCGTGCTCTCTTCACTGTACCTGAGGTCATGGTGTTAGGCTGGACACCCTGTGGGAGGGAGATGGACTTTACCCCATCATGGTCGCCTGTGCCTGCAAGGCCCAGCTTTCTGAGGAACCCGACGCACTCCTGTGTCTGGTTTGGGGCTGGAAAGGTTCATTCTGTAATTAACAGCAGCTGATGTAATTTTCATGATTATGTTATTATCAGGAAAAGAACTAACTGTTTGTGCTGTAACACACATAACCAGCTCCTACATGGCAACTAGAGCTACCAGCCCGCCTGGCACAGCTCTCCGCTGCCGGAGTCGAGAGCAGTGCTCCTGGTGATGCCGGGCTCCTCATCGGCTCCTGGCCAGCCACCCGAGCCAGGAGCTCACACTTGGCAAGCACTCCACACGTCTGTCACTTTTCCTAGCAGGAGCTGCAGTGATGTGTCCTGCAGCCCTGTGAGCCGAATACTAAATGCATCAGACAGTGCCTTTGCAGCTAAAAATATCATTGAGCGATTTGCCTGAAAAAGGAGCCTGTCCCCCCTGGTTGGCAGCCAGACGACTTTGCCTTGGTCGCCCCAGCTACAGCCGCCTTGTGCAGTCCTTGTGTAAAACCATTTCAAATATTACAGCGTGATAACGTTGGTGGCAGAGTTTAATCTCCCGGAGAATGGAAGCTGTGGGTGCTAAATCCTGGGATGGGGAAATGAGTCCAAAGTGCATTCCTTCAGCAAGATGACAAAGGTGTGACCGCCAGCCCCCCAACTTTACACATTTGTGTCGAAGTTTATGGTATTAAGCAGGTTCTCATACTGCATTCTCTGTCCATTGAGAATGTTTATGATTGAGGGAATAGCAAGTGAAACCCCCATTCATTCATCAGATTACTGTATGGTCATCACTTGTCTCCCAAATATGTAATAATGATAATACATAGCACTTTGGTAGTTTTCATCCCAGAATTTCTGTGACCATAAGCTCAGACTCTCCCCACCCCCAGGAACAGCAGCACAGATGTAACTCACTCTGCAAAATAAGAAGCATGGAAATCACAAACTCCTAGTACCTTCAGGACCAGAAAGCCAATTGAAAGGACACCTCGCTGTATGATTTTCAAGCTAGTCTTGTGATTGTTTAGGAGCATAACCTATGTTCTTTTAAATACATGGCACTGGCAATCCAGCTTTCATTACCAAGATGAAAGCAGATTTAATGTACGAATTAACTCACAGATGCACTGAAACTATTTTTCTTTACCCTGACCCTCAGTCCCCAGCCAGATATAAATCCCCAGCTGTGAATCAATGGTACTTAATGTTCTCCCGTAATTGGGCTGCAGCTTATCTCCTCCTGCAAGAGCAGCGGCATCCAGGGTGCAGTGGTTTGCATTTATCTCAAGAAAAATTACCGGTACGGGAAGCAGTGTGCCGAGGGACTGGGTAAGTGTGCTCTTGGTGGAGTGAGTTAATGTTTGAAGGACAGGTGATGGAGTAGGCTAATATTTGATCCTCTGGAGATTTAACTTCAAACACCCGCTGGGATTTGAATCAGCTCTCATCTGTTATGGCCAGTTGCCATGTCAAAGGACTTCTACACAACCGAGCAGACTTCAGTCAGGCTGGCAGTCTCACTAGCCATCCCCACCTGGCTTGTAGAGGGCACCGTGTTCCCAGTGACTTAACAGCCCTGTCCCAAAAACCAGCAGGTTGTCCCAGGACTGCTGTGACAGCGAAAGTTCAAGTGAATTGACTCCACCATGTGGGAGAGGGGCAGATCCAGCAATGCTGGGAATGAGCTGCGAGGTTCCTGGAGGTCCTGCTTCAGTGCCCCTAGTTCTAAACTGTTGGTTTCCTCTGGTCAGAAAACATGGTTTGAAATAACCACTCAGATGCATCCCCCAAGGCAGGAATTAGCAAAGCTGCATCAGGAAGTCTGCAAAGTGCTGGGCAGTGTTGCTCAGAGCAGAAAGGAGTTTGGCGTGCCAGTGTTATGTTTGCTTTCTTCACACTTTGGGTTTTGAGGAAAAAAGATTTTTTTAAACAAAGATTTCTAGGGTACAAGGTTTCTCCTTGAATTTGCATTTGTTTGATCTATATTTCTTTGCTTCAGCACAAGCCAATGTAGGTTATTCCATGCTCTGCACCCCCATCTATCTGATGAACTTCAGTCAGCATTAGCAAGCAAAGCTCCAGCTCATAGAGACCTGTTTACTCAGCCCAAATGATCATAAAACAGGGACATGCCTTCTGGGCTTTAGCCTCTTCTGGCCATCCTTTATTAGGAGAACATGTCATCTCACCGTCTCCTTACTCTGCTCTCGATATATACTCTGCATCTCAATACTCTGCTCTCCTTGCATGGAGAGACTCTCAGGATGTGCAGTGGATCAGCGGAGGGACCTTTGCACAGCTCCCAGCAGAGAACACTGCCGGAAAGGAGTCCAGAAACAAAGCTGGGATGTGGGGTGGTTTGTGCTGGGGTGAAAAGGATGGGTTTGGGGTTTTACTGTTCCTACTGCGATGTGGCTTTTCAGCGTGGCTTGCTCAGAGAGCAGCATATGACCCATGTGTACCCTGTCACATCCAATAGATCTTTCGTGAAAAGCTGAAAGCTCTCAATAGCAACTGGGCCCCAGGGACCGTCACAAGGCTGAGATGCGTGAATTAAATAACCCAGAGCAAAACCCACAACTCCTCTGACACAGCCAGAACCCTGCCAAGAGTGCGGGTCTGCTCCAACCCTGCCCTTCCCTTTTGGCACCACGGGACCAGACCTTCCCGATATGACTCTTGTCGCTCCAGTGACTCCAAAGAAACTACAATAGTTTAAATCAACACCACGTCTGGCCCTTTGTCTTAAATCTCCCGCCCAGACTTGATTTTACAGACACTCGGGGTCGCGACAGAGTCCTCATCTATCACAGTCAGGTTGCTCCCCTCCTGTCCTAAATCAAACAAGCCCAACAGAGGGCAGCTCCTTTGTGGAAGGCTTTCTGGGCTGATTCCCCCCTCTTCCCTCCCTAATTGTTCGTTAATGTACGTAAATGATTTAACCAAATAGAGGCTGGAGTTTCCCTCTCCAGGAGGAAGGGGACATCGTTGGAGGAGGGGACACTCGCACAGATGAATTCATCTGTATATGGGTAAATATTTATTCTCCTTTCCCTTTTTTGCACCCTTCTCGCCCATGGGAACAATGACAGACACTCCCCAGCCGCGGGGCTGCAGGGAAACATTATTACCCCCATTTTACAAATACACAACTGGGGCAAAGGTGACTTAATCTCAAGCTGGGGGAAGCCAGCGCTGCTTTTACCACCGAGAGTGAGGGACTTTGGACATGAGCAGCCAGAGTAATCAGCCAGAGCCAGCCGGGCTACAGGCAGGAGCCGAGCTCCCCGGCTGCATCACCAGGCAACCCGGGGGAGTGCCACCGTCCTCCCTCGGAGACTTGGCCACCACCAGCCTGAGTCACTGTTCCTCTCTTCTGGGTCATGGTTCCGCTCCCTGACACAGCTCCTGGGGAGGCTGACTTCAGGCCCTCTGACTTACCTTGGGGAGGTCCCGGGAAGTTTCATTAATTCACATTTCAAAGCGGATTTAGAGGTGCTGCCTACAATGAATTCTTTGTAGCAAGAGCTACATAGGGCATGCAGCAAGATGCAGGGAGCAAAGCACCCCCTTGCCTTCCTTTTTTTCTTCCCTGTTTTTTTTCTTTTTCAAAAGGGAAAAATCCATGTTAGGCTTTTATTACAAAACAACAGACTACAGCCACCCTTTTTTCCCGGAATAATAATAATAATGCATTACGTCAGGTTAGTCAGTAGTTTTCACTAATCCGCAAGACATGCACTGCTGACCTCTGAGGTAATTTTGGATCATGCTCAAGCCAAATAAAGGCAGATTTGTGGCTGCAGGTGAGAGATCCTCTGAAAAACCATAAACGTAACCACAATGTCCTCTGGTTTGATCTGAACTCAGCCTGGCCTTCATCAGTTTTTCTGGCACTAGTCCAGAAGTAAGACAGATTAATGATTTAAAGGCATTACACTATGATATGATGCAACTCAGCACAGGGTAGTGGTTTTGTAAAGATAGTTAGCAGTAAGTTAGCATTAAGTACCCAGGGCAGCAAACCATGGGCCACCGCTCTTGGATGGTACCTTGCTCCTCAGAGGACATTACGGGTTTGACTGGAACCATCCATGGCGTGAATGTGTCTAATGATCACAGGGTCACATGAATGTGCTTTTCTACAGGGCAGAAAATGCCCCTATACACCCATTTTCTGCCTTCTGAAGGGACAGCAAAATGGTTTGTGGCTTTGGTGGGTGATGAATGAAGTCGAGAGACGGGTAAGCCTGTGAGGGCAGTGGCAGTGCCCATGCCCATGCCATGCCATGCCATGCCATGACATGACACGCTGCATGCCCAGAGAGCAGCTTGCAGCTCCAGCAGCAGTGACCCTGTGGCCTGGGCTCTGTATGGCATCTTCTGTCATCTCCCCAGCCACTGCTTTTTTGGGCTCATTAGATATATCTACCAGAGGTCCACTTACCCACACTGTAATCCCTTCTCTGAGTAAGGTCTGAACCCCTGTGTTAATCTTGAGCCTGTGCAGAAAATATTCCTCAGCCTGTTATGACTACAGGTCTGTCTGAGAGGTAATAAATCAGCACGGCTCCAGTGGAGTAACATAGAGCTTGAGCGAGTGCTGGGTGGAGAAATGTATATAAAGGCAGTCCCAATCTTCCTTTAGCAACCATTAATTACAGTCGGTGATGGGAGAAGGAAACAGCAGTCATGCTGGCATACTGCTGCTTGCAACTCGGTCGGGGGAAAGCTGAAACCTGAAGACAGAGAGCATAGGCACTGTGCAGCGGACTGGGGAGATACATGAAGTTAAAAATAACCTCACCTTGCAGTTAAGGGGTAACGCCTATTTAAGCATTTGGTCTATGAGGTGACATCAGTAGGGTCAGGCACAGGCCCCATCTTCATATGGCAGAGGCGCGGGGAGAGGAGTGGCACATCGGTAAGTGGCGCCAGCTCCAAGGGGCAACACCAGCCAAGCAATATTGCATCTCCTCCACTTGAAGAGGAATTTGTGTTACACAGCAGCCAGCGGGGACTTTGCTAAGGAGAGCAGGTTTCCAGGCCCTGCAGTCAGGAGGACCAGGGTGCTGAGCCGGGGTGGGTGTTGGGTCAAGGAGCTGGGAGGTAGCGAGGCGTCAGGCTGGTCTGCAGCTGGCAGTTTGAAACACTCCTGAAAGATGTTTTTGCTATTTATCAAACAGCTCACAAGTAAGTTTAGCCAGTGCCTCTAGAGTGATTTGACACTGGTGGCACTGTAATTATTAACAGGGAAGGAGAAATGAGCAGTGTGGCAGGTTTGAATAGAACTCTTACGAAAGTGCATTGAAATCGGTGGTCAAATCATAGCCCCTGCTTCATTTATCCAACAGCTGCTGGTGCGTTTCCTCCCTCAACGAATAACTTTCTTCTCGCCGAGGTCTAAGTCAGAGCACCTTCACCGCCCAGCTGGAACAAGCCAGAAGCACAGGTACAGCCTGTCCCGACGGCTCGGCGGCAGCACCTCTCTATGCCATGATGACTTGTTTGCACGCCGCCTGCCTCCCACCAGGGTCACCTTGCTCCCGCCGGTACCGAAACAAAGCTGTGCGACGGCAGAGGCAGGCATCCAGCTCCTAAAACTGGTGTTATCCTGTGATTGCTTTCCCTGACATTCATTCAGGCCAGCCACAGAGGCTCGTCTGGCCACTTTCATACGGCTGAATACATTATCAATTCAAGGCAACTTGGTACATTCTCTGGCGTGGAGGATTTGGCTCTCCCGCTTTGCTCAGTAAATTTCCATGTTGGCTTCATCTGATGTGACTCTGCTATGGCTGGAGTGGTCCCACTGCCTCTGGACCTCCTTCCTGATCGCTTCTTCTCCATTCCAGCGTGAGAGCATTTGCGCAGCACGGGATGTCAGAGCTGAGTCCATTGCCTTGGGAGAGTTTGGAGCTGGAGCCTCGTGAGGTCTCTCAGCAGATTTATGCTTAAAATATCTCTGGGCTAAGAAGGTGTTAGGCTCTCTCAGAAGTGCTCTCTCTCCCATCTGCTTTTTCATGTAAAAGCTGGAGGTGCCAAAATCTGCTCAGAGGACTGTAGAGGAATGGCCAGGAAAGATGCCTGCAGTCGTCCCTCAGGCTTCTGCACAGACAGTGTTTCACAGATGTGAAGTCATGAGTGTGGCCATAAACATTTTAAGACACACCTGCCAAATAGTTCTGGAGTTTTCTAGTGAGAACAAAACTTGTATAAATGTCAAGGGAAAAAAAATCAGGAAGATCCTCATTTTGTGGGTGGATCCAGTGAATTTCCTTTCTCTGCCTGTGATGAGCACAGATTGTCATCTTCACTCTCTCCTATAAGCTCAGTAACATTTATTTAGCTATGTAAAGCACGAATTACAGGAATATAAAAAACTATGTCTCTGTCACACACACACTCTACCATTCTTTTTTTCAATGTCCCTTCCTATCATACAAATGGGAGTTAAAACAGATGCACACACAGACTTCCACACTCTAATTTCCCCACTTTTAGGTCCCGTTATGGCACCCACACACTCTCACCAAATGCAGTCTTACTCTGTGAGTTATGCTGGATTTGCCTTACACACACACTCTTACTTCTCATCCATTCCTACAACAAGAAAGAGCAGCGAGGGAGCTGCCAGCAGGCTATGGGATGGCTCCCATCTCTTTGCAGTGTGAGTGACCCCATCCTGACAAGGCTCCCACTCGCTCACCTAACATCTCCACCCTGGTGCAGGTCCCCTTTCTAATGGCCTTACCAGGTGCCCCAGGTCGAGGCAGGCAATGTGCTTTGGGGAAACTCAGGCAACCTGCTGCAAGTGCAGAGAAGCAGGTCTGTGCTCCTCCAGCCCCTCCTCTGCCTCCCACCCATCCGCCTGGTCTCGGGCAGAGACTGGACCCGTTTTAGTCATTGCCTCCTTTCCTCACCTGTGAGTGAACGTCAGCGTGATCCTGGTGTCACGGAGGTACGTACCTCCTGCTCCTCACCCATGCTCAAAGGCAGGCAGCCCCCACAGCAGTTCTGCTCTGACAAGGAAGCAGTGTCTAGACACAGATTAGGCAAACAGCTAAAGCACAAGACCAGAAACAGAAAAGGGAAGAAAAAAAAAAAAAGAAAAAAAAAGAGCTCCCCAGCTTTGTCTGCTGCCGATTCCTATGAGGTTTGGGGCAAGGAAGGGAACTTCTTTATGTCTTTGTCTTCCTCACCTGTGTAGCACAGGGTAGTATTTCCCTTTCTGGCAAGGCTATGGTCAGAGTTAATTAGCATTTGAAAAGTGCTTTGAAATAGAAGATGCATTTGGAAAACTGAAGTATTATTACTGGAATCGAGTAAGTGGCTTGCAGGGTAGGAAAGCATTTCACTTCTTTTTCCCTGTGGGTAGAATAGCCTGGAGAATACTGGGATTTCTTCAGATTTATTCATTACTCAAACATCTAGTATGTATCAGGTATCTAAAACTGAACTTGGTTTGGATATTTATTTCATGAAATATTGTACTGCAGATACATGAAATCCAAGCTACATTGTCCAGACAAATAAATCACATGACACTGGGGCTCTTCCCCTGCTGGCACCAACTCTTCTGGTGTGACTGCCAGAGGATGGGCATTTAAAATTTGTTTTTCATGACTCCTTGTGCAGGATTTTGAAATGTACTCTAAGTTTGCCAGTAAAACAAGATCTTGCAAGAGTCTCCAGAAAGCAAAGCAAGAACCCTGAAACATGTACGTGTGAAAAAAAGTCAAATGAATGTGCTTTGTTTGACCAGGCCATGATTCTGCAGGATGTTTTAAAGTATTCATTTGTAGTCTCGTGATTAATCCTACTGAAGTGAGTGGAACTGTTTCTGAGCAGAATCAGGCAGACGCTTTAATACCCTGCTGAATACAGCTTCCAATTATTGTTTCATCAGCCCAAGTGCTCTTGTACTTTATTTTAAAGACTTCCTGTGTATTGTTTCACTGTCTTCCCCTGTACACTCAAATGCCAAATGCTGCTGAGCCTAGGTTGGAAACACACCACCTCTGTTACCCATGAAACACGCATTAATCTATAAAAAATGTGTTTTCCATTCCAAGAAACCTCCAGTGAAAAGAAAAGAAAAGAAAAGAAAAGAAAAGAAAAGAAAAGAAAAGAAAAGAAAAGAAAAGAAAAGAAAAGAAAAGAAAAGAAAAAGTTATGGGGCACATTTTCAAAGCTGTGCTGGGTTGCGGGGGTGGCAGTTCTTAGCTCCATGTCTCTCATTAACTTCAGCTGAAATTGCCTGTCTACTCATGTGGCTGTGGCACCACGCTCTGAAAATCCACTCTGAAAGAGGTGCCGTCTGGAAACAGTGCCATCAAGTCCCTCCCTGTGTAGTCACAGGGCCTGAGATTGATGCAGAGCTGCACATCTTGAGCCAAGCTCATTTCAACCCCATGGAGGTCAGTGGTGCTACCCTCGAGTGACTCCTGCACCTACACAGGCAAATCATGCATATTTTAAATGAATAAGGATGTGATACAAGTATCTGGCAGATCCCACTTGGAGAGGAGAATTTTGGTTAAATCAATCTACTAATCACAACCCAGGGGTTACTTTCCTTTGGCCGAGCCATAGAAAATCAATCACTGGGTCAGTCTTCCCTGGATCAACAGGTTCCACCTCAGGTAAGAGAGGTGATGGATCAGAAGATTAGACTAACTGCAACTCCCCTCCCTGCCTGGGTATGTGTCTTTTTTGAGGCTTGGGGCAAGGCCCACACCATAACCAGACGTGGGTGAAGCCCCAGAGTTTTCAGCCACCAGCCACAGCCTGCACTTTGCACTTGTGCGGTGCTGCATAGGGAAGAGGCCAGGAGGAAGATGGTGGTCAGGGCTCTGGACTGGTTAGTGGGGTGGTTTGAAGGGTCACTACCCCAGATTTCAGTCTCTGCAAAGAGAGATTGCAAAGAGACCTTCAAAGGCAAGCCCAGAGGTATGACTGCTCACCTAAGGGAAGATGAAAACCCTGGGCACTGTGCCATAGCTACCTGTGGTAACTGCCCACGTTCACGGGTTATATCCTAGCACAGGTAGATGGGAGGCTCCTTAGATGGCCGAGTTACTTGCCTCATTGTCAAGTGGGTGCCCATGGGCATTCACCACAGAATAATGCACAACATGGCAAATCCAACTCAGAACACTCATGTTCTCAGCCCCTAAGCCTCTGTCTGTCTTCACTCCCTTTTCCCACTAATTCTCTCCCAAAGGATTTCTGTGAAGTTAGCACAGCTATCTGCTGAACCCTATCTAGGACTGGTGGCAGGAGTGCTGCTGCTGGTCCCATGCTAGTAGGGGCAAACGCAATCTGTTGTCTGTGCCACAGCAATGAGGTCTACAGGACAAAGCAATGTTAGCTGCTGTGAAGGGGAGCCTGGAAGGTGCCCGGGCTGGTGGTGGCAAGCTCCTGCAGTGGCCCTGATGCGGGAAGGCATCTGCTCGAGCCCTCATCTGCTTGGAGCAACTAGTACAGCACAGGGATGATGTATGGCTCCTGCCACAAGTGTCATCAATGAAACCCCCTTTTTTATTTTGCTCTCTTCTGCCTGATGTTGGACCTGAGCCCCTGTGAAATGTCCTATCTGCCAAAGTCTCTGCTTCCCCTAACGACACTGCAGTGCTGAGCTAGACAGAAAGCAATGTGAACACCGAAGTAAAGCAGTATGAATGGCTGCATCTGAGCCAGCTCCATCCCTCTTTAACCCTGAGTCCCATCTTGAGGACACGTGCCTCCCATTTCAGCCTCAGAGGCAAAGATAGGTAGTCCCAATTGAAACACATTGCTCTTCTGTTCCTCTGACTCATGGTTGGGGATGTACATGCCAGGGTGTGTTTTCTTCCCTCTCCTTATGAAGTTTGCTCCTGATAGCAGTGACAGGAGTCCCAGCCTTTGTGATTCACGGGGGACCTAGCTGCTCACTGTTAATGTTTAATGACAGCTCTGCAAGCTGGAGATATTCTCAGACTCTATTTCAGTTGGTCAGGTTTCATACAAACCGTTTTCAGCAAACATTGTAAATCTCCAGAGCATAAAGTTATTTAGTAACGCTGGGCCAGCTTCAGAGGAGACCCAAGAAAACTTGGTGCGACTTACTCCTTCCAAAGGCTTTCCTACATCCACGCTTAATATTTTTCACTTATGCAAAACTCACCATCTATTGCTGAGTAACAAATGTGTGTGCAACAGCCTGCACCTAAGGGTCAGTGCTGAACAGGACACGGACGCCCTCCCTGTCTCTCCCAGACAGGTTACTATTCTGTCAGCATCATCCTGCACGAGAAGTGGTGTCAGATGGTTTTCTAGGGTAAATTACTGCAGCTCTATTATGTTAGGCCAACTGATATCAGCAGAGAATTCAGACAGCTAATTTTTAACCTTCTCCAATTTCCCTTTGGCTCATGAAACCATTTCCTGCCCTGGTCCCTCTGACAGTCACCTGGTTCTCCTCCAAGCATCTATCCAGTGGAGAGACAAAGCAAGACGTTATGTGTAGGAAGCTCAGAGCTCAAGATCATGTAAATAGGATCTAAGGGACTCTAACAATCCTAAACTGGTGTTACTTATATGCCCAGCCTTCCAGAAGAAACGGTGGGTCAGATCAGCTCAGCTAGGAATTTGAATCTTTAGACAAAATTCTGCCTTCACTACTGAGGCATTATAACTCAGGGAGAAAGTGATGCCTCCACTCTCCATCCCAACCTTGACCAAGGACTGATCTGAGGCATGTATATTTTCTGTGGATATTATTGGCAACTCATATCCAAGAAAGGCAATTGTAACTGAGAACAACTGCATGGAAATTTCAAAGTGCAGGGTTTGGCCCTGGATGCCTTGGTGTTCTATGCAGACCTTGAAAGACTTTGAAAAGGTCATTTCTTTTACTTTGTGAGAAAAGTGAGCTTGTACAAAGATTTAGGAAACTCTTTCTGGATGCAGTGCTGGGTTTACTGCAAGGGAAAGCTGGCTTTGCCAACCGTGAAGGTGGGCAACACGAGGGGGCCAGGCCAGTGCCTTTTGGGTCAAAGACAAAATGGAGCACAGGCTGTCCAAGCCATGAAGACAAATTTAAACACGTTCTTCCCTCCTCAAAACCCTGGAGGCTATTCAGTGTCTGCCAAGGCATATTCTGTCCCATAACTGGGGAGGGGACTGAACAGTGACAATCTGAATATCACGAGAGGAAGGACAATGACAAACCTCACCCTGGCAGGCTGTCCGCGACCGCAAGAACTCCTGGCACTATGTTGCTCAGAGAGCCAGGGCCTTCACTGTGCTCCTCATCATCGCTAACAGGGGCAGGGTGGTCCTCCTCACATCCCCCATGGAGCTGCTTCCAGTGATAGGAAGAGGTCCTCTGCACGTGTAGAGTTGCACATGCTTCACTGCCGGACACTCACATGTGCAAAGCCACTCTGCAATATTGCAGGAACAAGGTTTGCTGGAAGATTGCTGATCCTGCTTGCTCCATAGCACACTGGAAGCATGCAAAACAGCCTCATCCCTGCTCTTTAAAGAGAGCAGGCAGCAAGCTGAGAAGGAGGATTTCCGCCTACCTGGAGCTGAACGCTTCAAAAGCCCGGGGTTGTTTGGACACAGAGTTCACAGGTTCAAACCTGTGCCTGGTGCTGCCTGGTGCTGGTTTTAGGTCACGACAAGGGAGAGGAGAGCAAGCATGGTGGAGAAGGCAGGAGCTGGCTGGGGTGGGCAGTGGAAGGCTGGCACCGTGGAGCAGCTTTTGTGGGCAAGGGTTTTGAGGCTTACTTTTGGCCTCCAATGAAGGTGTCTGTCTCTGCCAAGGATGCAGAGGTTGTGCCCAAAATGTGCTGCTACTGCCAGTCTTCTTTTTCCTTCCTCCAATACTGTTTAAAATCCTTTTTGCAAGAAGAAGATGCTCTCTGTTAAACTAGAAGTGTTGTCAGCGGCCCCTGTAAGTAACCATAATAATCTGTAAGGCAATGTGCAGCTCTGATGTGCAAATGGGATTTAAGGAAGCCTCGCTAACAGGATAACACAGACAGCATTTAAGCTGAGTTTCAAACTGATCGCAACGCCTCACTTGACAAATGTCTGGTTTTGAACTTTTTTAAGCCTTTGGGGGCTTTAAGCAGAGAATGTCAGTCTCCTGCAGAATAAATCCTTAATATTCTGGGCTTTCGTTTAGGAACAGGAAAAAAAATCTTAGCAGAGAAGAAGCCAAAAAGAATATCTGATTTCATTGCTTTCATCATACGCCACTATGTACCATTTATTTTCTCTCAGAAGCCAGGGGCATATCTTCTCTAAATATTTACCTACTTTCTTTCTAAGGGCATGTCTGCACTGCAGTCACCACACTGATTTGTGTTGTAGACATACCCAACTTACTTTTGACCTAATGCATCTAATACATCCAGGCTCTAATAGCAGCCTAATAAAACCAAGGTCTCATAGTTACAGGGTGAGGTCAGGGTAGCCTGCCACATCTGCTGGGAATATCTTCCAGCCATTGCTCTGTGCCGAGCCAGCCACCCCAAAGATGCACTGCAGGTTTTGCAGTGAAACTGGGGACAAGCGGGCTTTACTGGGCATGGAAGTTTGGCTACAGGAAATCCTTCATCCACATGGATCATTAATGCCTTTCTGAAATGGACCCATTCATGTCTGCCAGGTCTTTCTCTGCCTCATTCACCCACCAGTCAACCCAGGCAAGCAGAGGCTGTGCCATCTCCTTCTCTGGAGGCTTTCAAGCCCCGACTGCATCAAGCCCGAGCAACCTGGCCTGACCTCAAAGCTGGTCTGGCTTTGAGCAGGGGTTGGTCTAAAGGCTCCTGAGGTCCCTCCCAGCCTGAATTATCCTGTGATCCCATGATCCTTGCCCAGAGATGCCCTTCTTGACTTCTTGAAGGGCTCAGCCCCATCTCTGTCCCAGTAACAACTACAAAGCTTTGTACTCTGAGCTTTCTCTACCCCAGTATAAGAAACTAAAGGCATGACTATATCAAAGACGGTGTTTTCCCCTCACCTCACTTTCCCACAGACAGGCAATATTATTCTCTCCATCCTAGAAGGAAGCTAAGGCACACTCGGGTGCCATAAAATGGCTCCGGTTGAGGAAGTAGAAAAAGTCAAAATTAATGGATCATTGTAAAGAAAATAAGGATGGGTGACCAAAGGCTCACAATGACTGTCTAGTTTGCTCAGTACTGTGGGAGGCCTTTGGCGTATCTTAACTGAAATCGAACAGATTCCTGTTCAAAAGGATACTCTCACATTGTGACTGCAAACCCTGGTACACACCCCACTTGTTCTCAGAATTGCTCATCACCTCAGCAATCTTCCTGCTGCCCAGGACAAGCAACGTTTTTAAATGTTTCTTTCAATTTTTTGACACTCATATCTTTCTTAAGTTGTATCTGTCTTGCTGTGCATGATGCTATGTAGCTATTCTGAAAGCCTCAGTCTTTCAGTATACGTGGCACAACCTGCAACCCAAGCAGAGGACGAGGGCTTGGAAGCCATAGCTCTGTTCCCAGTATTGGCATTGCTTTGCTTTGTGTGAGCTCACTACACCAGTCCCTCTCTCCACCTCCCCCTATAGAAGGCGGAAACAAGTGGCAACCAACAGTGGTGTGAGGATGCGAACATTTGCATGTCCTTAGCTGGAAGGTGCAAGAGAAGAGGGAAGCACTCTGTGCATTAAAATGACTCCATCTCCTTACCTCCTCTTCCCCAGAGAGGATGGATCCGGCATTACTAAACTCCCTGCCTAGTTATGTTTCCTCCATCCCCTGCAGCGCTCCAGCTGTGCTCCGCTGTATTTTTTCTGCTTCAGTTGCCTCCTTTCTCTAGCAGCCAGAGGCGTGCGCTTATTCCAAAGGCAGCCCCAGCCAGCCAGTATTCCAGGCAGTCTTCGTCCCCCTGACCTACACGCAGGACTGGCTAGCCTCTTTTTTTCCGCCAGGCACTCTTTCAGAAACTTTGGGGAATACTTAGCACTTAGCTGTCTACATGTCCTGGCCTTTCTGCCTCTGGGACCTCCAGGGCAGCTGCCTGGCAGACAGGCTGGGGCTGCCCGGCAGCCGCCACTCTCTAAAGTGCTTGTGCTGCTCCTACCAGCGCTGCCCTTTCAGCTCAACTATCAACACTTCACTTCCCAAAGGCAAGAGGAAGATGAAGCCTTCCATGACCCTCTAGTTAACTTGGGGGAAGTACTTCAGGAGACCCATTTTCAGTGGTTTCCATGAAATTTAAGAACCTAGTTGCTTAGCTCTTTGTAAAATGGGGCTTGGGTGCTCTTGGGAAATCTGCCTGAGGTCTCTTCCCAGACTGCAGTAGATTTGTCTGAAATGTCTTTACATCTGAGTGACATCTACACGTGAGCCAGACACCCTGGCCTCAGTTAACAGAGATAAACAGGCATTTACAGGAAACAATTCATCTTTTCCTATGGTAGATACCTAAAACAGCCCAGAGCAATCACAAAACGACTGCTTTCCTCCATAAGCTATAAATTTAATCTAGAAAAACAGCTCGGCCCTCAACACGTACTGGAGGATTCAGTTGCCTGGTGCTTTTTGAGCTGCCCTACCTTATCATAGACATTCACACAGGCAGGCAGGTATATGCATATATGTACAGGAGCCTGCAGGAGGCAAACGCCCTTCCAGCCTGTCACCTGGACACCAGACAAAGGATCCTGGATTCACTGTCCTGTTGCCAACAAGATGAGGGTTGCTACTTTTGGGGTAGCTGGAATAATTCCCCTCCACTGCAACCCTGTATTTATACCCTATATGTTAACATAAATGGTCCACGCTGGTATAGCTGAAAACAAATAATTTGGGCCACAGTGCTACACAGCAAAGCAATGATTAGTGAAATAATAGTTGATTTTATTATAAAGAAAATAAATCAAATGAGCTTCATGGCAACTGCCAGAGTAACACGCAGGGGTATCATTCCAGTTCTGCAGATAACTACCCCAACCAGGAAATGTGTGCAAGATGTCACGTTACAAGTGTTACATCATCAGTAAAAAATCTCAATGGTTGATCATCGCCTGAGGGGGATGTCAGTGTTCCCAGCTTCTGTGCAGAAAGAAGTCTTATAGGAATTAACTCTTTCCTAGGTGATGCACATCGCTAGATTTTACCAGTAGTTCTTCCATCTTGTTTGCCTAAAGTGAATCATCATTCTCTTGCTTTCCATTTTTGTCTTTCACTCAAGCCATAAACGGCGTGACTTTGCAGTGACAGCTGTCTATCAATCACAGTTGCTGTGTGACTGTGGACTTTTTCTTCTCCACCTCACTAGTGGATATCTGCTGGCTGCTGGACGTCCACCACACATGCCATTCCCATAGAAGGTGATAAATGTTATCTGCTAAATGCAGTTTGGGCAGCCTCCCTGCTCTCTGGAGAGCAGCCCTTTGTCTTACATGAAGTAATACTCCCTGTGCATCGCCAAAATGTCCCCTCCTGTGGTAATACCTAAGGCAGTGTGAACATACGTCTGTTGTCCCTGAAATATGTTGTGGGGGATGCAATGATATAATGGGTTTTTGTCAACTCAGAGAACACACACTATGGCTAGTTACTGTTGACTTTCAGGGACCAGTGCTGCAGGGATCAATGCCTTCTGCAGCCCCATGCCTGGGCAGGGCAGATCCTTCCCAGTGAGGAAATCCCCCTTCATCTGGAGGAGATGGAAGTGGCAGTGCCTTTCCCCAAGTCTCTACAGACTCCAGGCAATCTCCAGCCCTATAAAAATGTCCTTTCCAAGTCAGGGGAACAATGGATAAGAATGTATTTCCTTCTCCTCCTTGACGTTTTGTACATAGAGACGATGTTGTCAGTCCTCAGCAGGTGCCAAGGCATCTGAGCTGTCCTTCATGCTGGATTGCTGTGGTCTGTGCCTGGAAACTGGAGCCCAAACAGTTCCTACTATTAATGCAGGCTCCATCCTGCAGAGACTTCACCTTTGTGCCCTGGGCCAGGCTCGCACAGGGCAGAAGGAGGTGGTCTGTGACACAGAAGTGCCTGTAACCTCTTCCCTCCCACCTGCATTTGTTCTTAATTGGTTTGCATCTCTTTTGCTTTCTCCATCAGGTAGGACATGAATTCCTAAATACATTTTATTTTATTTCATTTCATTTTATTCCTTTTTTTTTTCCTGATGCAGAACTATGCTGCTGCCATCGCTTGGTCTCTCCAGGCTCCCCAAGCTGTTTACTGCATGGGCAGCATAGTCCACCTCCCCACTTAAATACACTACTGAGTTTTTTAAATTATCTTAAACCTGTGATCTATGTCCAAAACCACACCACCACTTCCCAGTTAGCTAGTTTGCCACTGGTGTGGGTTTTGCCCTTGTATTCACACCAAGAGGCCCAGTAAACTTGGGCTTACTTCTTCTAGGGGTCTTCCTCACTTTTGTCCTCTTGATCGCATCCCTTCCTGCACACCAGCTCCTGAATATACACCCTTCCCTATTGCCCTGCTTTTTCTTTCTTGTGCAATCAAACACTATTTCTCTCCTTAGCCCTCACGTGCCTTCCCCAACTTGTCTCCTCAGCTGTTGTCTCCTTCCAAGCCGTGCCACTCCGCAGAGCAGCTGAGCAAAGTCTGGGGAGCTGATTTCCCTTCCCTGCTCACAGCTGCTGAGGTCAGAGCTTGCAGGCACCTCCTGGACAGCAAAGGCCATCAGTCCTGAGGCAGCCAGGGCCAGGGCCCAGAGGACACGTCTCTTCAGCATCTCAGCCCCCAGGACCCTCTGCAAGACCTTGGCTTGCTTGCTTGCTTGCTTGCTTGCTTCCTTCCTTCCTTCCTTCCTTCCTTTCCTTCTTTCTCTCAAATTCAATTTGTTTATTGCCTTTAATGCTGTGCAACCTCTAAGTCTCCAAACAAGTGACTTACTTTTCTCCAGAGGAACTAAAGTACCCCCCAGCACAAAGTACATACTGCGCTGCCCCTGAATGTCTCAATTCAGGAAGCTTTGAGCTCCCATTGTTTGCAGTTCACAGAGTTCACCTGCATTTCAGTCTCCTCATCTATTAAAGAAAACAAAGTGGAGAGAAGAGAGAAGGAGAAATACGGCTGTAAAAGCAGCAGTTGGTCAGAGAGTCCTCGTGTTCCTGGTACCAGTTGTGGTCCAATCAATCAGTCTCAAACAGCCCACTGGAGAATAACTGCCCAACTTACCCAAATTTATTTTCTTTAATAACAGAATCCTCCTGTGACCCTGTGGTTATTGCTGACACAAAGCAAGGCCTGCCTAAGCCTGATATCTGCTCCCTTGCTCCCTGCTGTGTGCTCAGCAATGGAGCCATCGTCCCCTTGTTTTCTACAGACAGCAGCTTTAAATCACTGCCAACCTCTTCTGCCTGTGAGGGCCAGGAGACACTTTCCTGCACAGGTCACTCACTTGTGTGCGTTTGCCCATGCACAGTCAGAGACTTCAGCTTTTTCTGTTGTCTCCATGCTTGGTAAAATAAAGGCCAAAATGCCTGTGGACATCTGCTTGTTGTTTGAGTACTTGGCTCTGTGAGCGTTGTTCAGGTTATGCAGGTGATGCAGGGACTGGACAATCACACAGACACTCAGCTGCAAAGAGAAAAACGTTGTAAAATCTTCACACTCATGCTCTGGTCAAGTGGCATTGCTAGCCAGGAGGCTGGTGCACCCCAAGCCACCAGACATTGAGATTAAATGAAGGAAAACACAAACTTCAGTGTTATAAGGCAGGTCCACATTGCACGTAGAATCTCAGGGCACATGTAACATGTTTATTGCAAACTGTGATCCTTTTTCAGGGGGTATTTAAAATCCTTGTGAGAAATGTGGAAGAATGTTTTTTGGGAATTCTGGAAGAGGAATTCTGCTCAGACTTGGAAGTTCAATTACAAGGTAAGTCTCAGGAAAGTAGATGAAAGTTCTTTAAAGGGTAAATGAAGTTTTCTTAGAGTTGACATAAAAACCACATTGCTTTTTATGTTAAAAAAAAAAGTGTAGGATATGAGGAATAAAAAAACTTATAGAAACTTAGAAACTTGTAGCTCCTACAGACTTTGTCCCAGGTTTGAAGCTTACAGTGCAATCTCAGCACAAGAGTCCAAGCGCTGCACTAACTTATTGCAAAGATTTGGCCAGCCTGAAGGAGTCTTCTACTGCTATCTGGCAGGCTCAAGGCATTCTAACAAAGCAGCACCCATGAGCTTTCCCTCAGGGAAACCCAAATGCCAGATTTAAGGCATGCACACTGCCTCAGCCATTGCTGTGGCAGGACACAGCTCCTGCAAAATGCATTTACTGAGCACCCTGTGCTGCGTAGACATACCAAGTGATTGCTTTCCTACTAAGGTATGAGGCTGAAATTCAGACACTTCGTACCAAGGGCTGTCCTGTGATACACAGCATCCCTTCCCCAGCAAGCAGCTGGGCGTGCTCGGGAGTGTCGGCTCTCTCCAGCTGCACAGCTCCAAGCTGGATGGGGCTGGGCAGCCTGGGTGTCCCAGAGCCCTGCCTTCATGCCACCTTGTGATGGCTGCGCTGTGGGGACACCCTGTCCCCAGGGCAGGGCTGTGGCAAGCTTCTGCCTGCCTGAGCATCCCAGGAAAGGGCAGGGTTCCCTCTGCAATGCTGCTCAGAGGTACACCTTTCCCCCAACTCCTGCCTCCCTGCCAAATGCCTTCTCCTTGTGGAAACCTAGGCCTGTGTTATTACCAACTGTACGAGTGGGCTCAGCTGGATGAGGTTGGGTAGGGGCTGCCATAGCCACAGAGCTGCCTGTTGCCAAAAGGGAAAATTCACATGTTGCTCATACCACTGGTCTTTCTGCAAGATGGCACTTCAGTGTTACACACCAGGTGAAGCTTTGATTTAAGCTCCTGTCTCTGAGAACAGGCCTGCTGCCCTGGAGAGATAGCATTTCACCCACTGAAGGAAAGAGGTTTTTGATGCTTGACTTACCTCGTTTGGCAAGGGGGAAGGCTTGGGTTACATTTTCTAGCCATGTAGGCATAGACCAAATCTCATGTTACGTTCCGTTGGAACCAGGGTTGGACCCCGCTGAGATATTAAAACCAAAATGTGGGTCAGCTTGGATGCTTCACTTCAATGAGGGTTTTAAAATCCTTTCCCTTTAAAAAGCTGTATTTTTAGTAAAGCTCAAGGACTAATTACAAGAGGAAATATCTGCACTATGCCTGTACCGGAGAGCACGTTCTGGGAAAGGAAAATCCACTCCAAAACTGTAGGAATGGCCCCGCAAGGCAAAGTTTCAATCCAAACCCTTGCATGGTCCAGGAGAGGACATGCTTTCCCTGGGAGGGGAGGATAGGGCCAAGCCCCTGCCCTGCCAAGGTTAGGCAAGGCAGAGGGACAAAAAGCTGAAGCACAGGCAGGGAAGGTCATTGGGGGTGCTCAGTAAGCCTGTAGTGAGGGAGCACGTGTGACCTACAGGTATTTCAGGTATTTCCAGGTGAGGCAATGCAGTCGTCTTCTCCTGGGCTGCTTTGTGCAGGGTGTGTGCTGCAGCATGCCCCGGAGGGTCCCGGGTCTCGTGGTGCTGTGGGGACGGGTGTAGCTGGGGCAGCACCCAGAGAGGGAGCTTGGGACCTCATCCATGTCCCCTGTGTAGCCATAACCCAGGCAATTTAGGCTGGGCACTTCCCACGGACAGCTGAACATCCACAGCCCCTCCTGAACTGAATAGGATGGGGGGGTCTTTTTGCAGGAGCACCCGGGGCATGTGAGCGGGCAGGGCTGCGGGACACTCGCTCACCTGGCAGGGCTGCTGCTCACCCAGCGCTCTGCAGGCGGAGACCCGTGGGTCTGTCCGTGGGGACATCCTGTCATCCCGTGACGCACAGAATAATTAATAGACTTTCAAGCTAAAAAATTGGCACAGGCTGCGGACGAATGGGGTTTTTTCCAGTCATTATCATGTTTGTGCTTGGATGCAATCCAAAGTGTATAAACCTTCCTGGGGACATTAATTGGCTTCTTATTGCCTGTCCCTCAGTATGGCAGGGGGCTCAGGGCTGATGATGTTTGGCTTTTCATAGGTTTGTTCAGTCCTCTAATCTTACGTGAAAATTATCTGGCATGAGTTCTGCAAGTCAGAATGGCAAAAAGTATAATTAATTCCCTGTGTGAAGTGAAAACAGCCAATTTTCCACAGCGTCAGCTTGAACATCAACAAGTCATGGAAGTAATATGCAGAAAGCAGACAAAAATTGCACACAGACAGCAGATATACTGAAGTTCTATAGGGCAGCAGTGCTTTATATGCCACTGGATAAAAATGTCAATACAGATCTGAAGTGCTCTTCATTCCCTGTATGTATTCAGCTGAAAGTCCGGAACAGCCGATAAAGACAGCCTCATTTTCTGATCAGTAAGTATCTCAATATGAGGAATTTGTTGGGAATGCATGGTCATTTGATATTTTTTTCTAGACACTACCATTTTGCAGACAGGTCCCCCACAGATATTTCAGCACAGAATGGAAATTATTTTTGTCCAACCAGGGGCAGGGATTGAAAAGTAAAACATTTCTGAAGGCCAAGCCCACCTCTTCCAGTACCTAAGGCTTTCTCTCCCTATAGCAGACTCTTGTGTGCTTGTGTCCTGTCTTCCTTCCGGCCTCCTGTTCGCTCCCACCTTGCTGGTCAAGGGCTGGGCCCCTGAACCATTAGAAATTCATTTGCGCAACCTGCATCTGACTTAACAAACTCCAACAGCTCTTACAGAGGTCTTCATTCCTCTCTGATCCCCAAATACACATAGTGGTCACCACAGTCTGGCTGGCCTGGAGACCTGCTGGCATGTCTGGAAGCCAGTTACAAGGGTCCCTGCGGGCTAATCCTGACCCCCCGACCACTGTTTGCTTTGCATGGCTGATAACTTGATTTGGAGAGGATGGGTCTCCAAAGGAAAACCTGAGCTGTTGACGCGCCGGGGAAGCCACGCTGCATTGCTTCTCATAATGAGTCGTGTTGAAAAGCACCTCTCAAGTCTCCATCACGCTGTTTTGCTACAGGTGAGTTGCAAAGCAAAGAAGAAAAGCAAGTTATGCTCAGATAGCGTCAAATACAACTTGTTCCTGTTAACTGGGCCCTGGTGAGTATCCAGAACAGATGTTACAGATATACGTCTCACCTCTCCGAAACCCTCTTGACACTTCCTGTTACAATCTGGGACAGTGGTGAAATTAAATATTAGCACCAATGTTACAAAAGCCAGCATGTGCAAACTGAGATGCCTTATCTTTTTTTTACTGCTATACTTAGAATAATGATGTGTTAGTGCACGTGTAGCGTATGTGTTGGCAAATGTTAATTCTTGGGGGCAACCACCACACTACATGTTACAGTGACAGTGCTGGTGTTTGCATTGTCATTCTCTGTGACACTACAAACCAACAATTTCAAATGAAAAGATCTAAGAAAAAGGACATGTATTCATTAGCTATTTTCCTTTCCTCTACCTGCACATAGCTTTATCAGTGGGAATAACAGAGGGAAAAATCCATCTTCATCCTTTACCCATTTCTACTTTACACTTCACATGTCCCAGAAGCTTCCTCATCATCACAGGGACCATTTCTTATGCCTCTCCTTGCTGAACAACTCTTAGCAAAAGGCCACGATAGCTCTTTGTGTATGTAAAATGTAGCAGAAATATTAAACCAAAGATCAAAGGCAGTTCTGTTCCTCAGATATTTTCCCTGACCCTTTAAACTGGCTAGGTGCAGAACGAATAATAAGGACCAGACTCTGCCATCAATTACGCAGGGTTAAATCCGGAGTGGGCTGTTGTAAATCAAGATACTTTAGGGTTACACAGCATAACCGGGAGCAGATTTGGGACCTGAGTCTGCAGGCCAAAGAACTGGACCGCAAGGGGAAAATCCCACTTCTCTCCCTGTTCTTTTCATCTAACCTCTTTGGCTCTTCACATAAGCAGCCCCATCTGCCTGCTTAGAGAAGGACACAAAGCTAAGGCCTTCCTAAGCTACCCAGCCAGCACAATCCAGCCAAATGGATCACAGATAAATGTGGTTTTTATTTAACTAATGTGGCAACATGCAGCCCAAAAGGACCAAACAACATCTAATTTTTATCAGCAGCTCTTTTCTTTCTCTTCCCGTTACATGATGCTTCTCCCCCTCACACAAGTCTAACACTTTAATCTAGCTAAATATTTGCAAATTGGCACCACATCAGAGTAAGACAATAGAAGGGAATAAGCAAAGTGATGCAAGCCATTATATACTTCTTATTACAGCAATAGCATTTCACAAGATTAAAGTGGATTTTCTAGGCAATGGAGATAAATCCAGCACCAGCTTTATTGAGAAAATGTTGCAGATGCTTCACCCATTAACACGTGGTAGTGCAAACAGAGGAGATCATCTCTTTTTCCAAATGAGCACCATCAGTGCTGCTGTTACAGTTATTACACGTTTTCCCACTCAAGTGTTCACTTTTGAAAGGTGACGTGTTGGCTGAGGGAACCTGGGTGACCCAATGGAACAGTCTTTGAAACAGAAGTCCCGGCCCAATTGCAGCACCTGGGGAAATTACCAGTCGGTGACACCGCGCTTGGGAGTAACACCACCAACCAGGATGAGAAAAGGAGAAGGGAAAGGGGGGAAAAAAAAAAAGCAACCCCCAGCCCTTCCATCACAGGGATTTTATGGGCCATGTGTCCTAAGAACCTCCAGTCTGGTCCATCCACTGAGACAAAGCTATTTGTAAACACCAGACTGTGCTATCTTTTTGCCACCCTGATTGCTAATTAATCAGAAACAGAAATGCCTGGGTGAGAAATACAAAGTGGCAGGGGAAAATGAATGGGAACCTGCACAGCAACTGCTGTCCTCGCTGCGGAAACACCCCTCTGAAGCCAGTAGACTGGACTACAAAGCAAATGGGGGTTTGCGTTAAACCGGGACCCCAGGATCTAGCATTCCCCAGCCCCAAACACCTTTTTATCCTGTTTATTACAGAAATGACAGCTGTCAGGACTGCGAGGCCCAGCAGCCCCAGGGCACTGTTTGGTTGCAGCCCTGACCCTGCCCATTGCCACTTCCGTTTCTCTCCCTGTGCCCCTCTCTCCTCCATGGTCTTCTGCATCCAAAGCGTAGGTCAAAATTTCAAGCCTCATAAATGTTAAGACTCTCAGCTGTACAGTAAAGTGATGTAAAGGACCCATAAGACAGCTGCTGTGACATGTCGATTCCCTTTGAACTGTTGCAGATGGATGAGGATCTGGGGCTGCTTCCTGGTCAGCCAGCCCTGGTTCATGCCAAAAAGCTTTACCAGCAAACACGGCCTCCAGTCAGAACAACCTGGTCCCAATTAGGACCAATCTGTGGCACTTTAAAGGGGTTAAGTGACTGTTTTAACTGACCCTCCAGATGAAGAACTCCAAAAATCTGGACTGGATCCCAAACAATAACGGTGCTTATCAAGGCATCCTTCTGTCATCAGGCTTGCCAAGTGCCTCCTGTCCATCTCTCATCATTATTTTGGTGGTGTTGCTCCCAAAAGCATTGAATTAACAGTTGCTTCTCTGGATTCACAGTGGTAAAATGCCTGATCATCTCTACGGCCTGCACTTCGCATCCGGACAGTAACCTCCCAATGCAAAAAGGGGGAGTTTCACCTGTTAAAAAATTTGGTTAGAGTCCAACTTGCTTCCTTCTTTTGCATTTTCCTGCTACAGGTAGCAGTTATAATAATATCATACTCCATTTTTTCCTAGCCAGAATAAGAGTATATCAAGTGTCCCCATTACCCGAAGTCAAGCATCAGCAGATGCATATTGTTGAAAGCCTGGGGTCACAACCTCCCAGAAAATTAGGAATATTTTAAAATTACTAGGCCAAATCTGCTGCCTATGACCCCTCTACAGGCATTACATTTGGACAAGTGCCTTTCACAACCAAATTTATCATGGGAACATTTTCAATGTCATTTTGATAAAATTTACTGCGTTTCCATTCTAACTGGGAAAATGATACATTCCGCACAAAATATTTGTCCAGTGAGTCAAAATCAGTTTTAAGTTATACTTGAAAGAAGGACATGGAGATCCCTTTCTCAAAGAACTTTGACAGGAGAATATTATTTTGCACTGCTGCTCTGCCTCCCACCTCAGGCAGCTCAAGCATTTTTGCCCTCCTAAGGTCAACTGTTTCAAATGCAACTGGGAATTTGCACAGTCAGACCTGGAATAATTATAAAAGGACCTGCTTTCCACTGGGTTGGGGTCAGCAAACCTATTGAAGAATCCTTGGTGAGCTACCCACCAAAGTGGCCAAAAACTTGTGTCACATCTGAAAATCTTGGCCTAGTATGATGGAGCCTTATAGTACTCTGGTGCAATAGGAAATGTTCACCATTTGTGTCCTCCAGGTGGAGGGAATGATGGAGGAAGCGCTCACTTGACTTTCATCTTTGGTAAGATCACAGATCCATAGAAAAATTTGGATCAGAACTCCTGGCCACATGGACAATATTGTCCGTCGGGAAAGTGCCAGCCTGGCTTCTCCAAGGAGAAATCCTTCTGGAAAGCTGCTGCACATGTGAGGGAAGAAGGCAAGCTTTGGGCTAATGGGGATCCCAGGAACATGATATGGCTGGATTCCCAAAAAGTGTTTGACAAGTCTCAACACCAAAGCTTGTTGAAAGAACAACAACAACATGCTCGGCATTACCAGGAAGAGTGCTGAAGAACAAAACATAGGGCACAGATTTTGCCCGTGGCTCTGCTCTCCGCCCCTCAAGAGTGGGATGGTGGGGTTAGAGGAGAACCAAAGGGATGGCAACTGAAGTGATCAAGAGGATGGAGCTATGCGGAGAGACTAAAAAAGGCTGGGATTCTTCAGCTGGGGAAGAAAAAAGCAAATATGATGGTGATTTACAAAACAGAGAAGGCAGTAGATCAGGTCTCACTGTCATTTACCTCGTCATCTCGCTGCTTGTTTACCTGTAAACTGCTATTCACCACTTCCTACAATGCTGGAGCCAGGGGGTACAGGATGGAATGAACGGGAGCTCAGTTTAAAACAAAGGAAAACAAATACTTCTTTACACAGCAGGTGTGGGACCTCTGGGGCTGCCTGCCATCGGTGAGGAAGAAAGCAAATTCACCAACAGCAGCTCCATGCAGATACTGAAAGGACCACGCAGGAATGCACCTACCAATGTCCACTTTGTACAACTGCAGGCCTGAGTCAGATGTTAGGAAAATTATTGATTTAAACTTTAAAACCCCGAGGTTTCACATTACTCTGAATTTTCTGCTCGAATCCCTGCATATCTTCTCGGGTGTCAGCGGCACGGGTTTTGGCCTCCTTCTGGGTTACCCAGCCTAGATAAACATACGTGCTGCTGAAACCGTTTCCAGGAACTCCTTCCTCTCCCTGCAACCTCTTATCTCGCAGAGAAGATTGTCAGAGGGTACTTCAAAGCCCTTTGAAAATGGCCAGGGCTCTGCCTGTAGCCCAGCAGATACAGGCGCCCTTGCCCCAAGAAGTCAACAGCCGCCCCGGCGCTCGGTGCCGCCTTATCGCCACCGCAACAAGCAGCAGCGGGAGAGACTTTACCCCCTCGCTATCGCCACCCAATCTTCACTCTTTGCTCTGTGATATGCCACTGGTCTTCTCCCCAGATTCACCCAGGTGGGTTGTGGCAGACGATGAAAATGAGGGGGGAAAAAAGGAGTGGGTTTTGCTCAGCCCTGAGGAACAGGGAAGTCTGAAGCCTGCTGAGCTTGTAATTAAAATGTGGAAAGGCCATGACAGAGCTCAAAAGATGGAAGAATAGGATACTGGGAGCAGAAAAATGCTGAGTACTAAGCTTCGGGCAACACGCTGTTTTGAATTAAAAATAAATGAGAAAATTGCCTATAGAGAGGGGAATGTGGGGGGAATGGGGTGCCCGTGGAAAGAGAGGATGACTTGGGGAACTACTGTTCCAGCAGTGCCCTCAGATAAATCTCGTTTGGCGTTCCTCAGCCAAAAGACTATGAGGTGTATTGAGGCAGAGGAAAGCAGTGAAGCTGTTTCATGGTGGTGTTACCCCCGTTGAACCAAATGTCTGCCAGGACAAAAGGCAGGACTCTGTGCATGCAGCTCTCACTCCATCAGCAACTTGAAAATGGAAATGCAAAACATAAAAATGACATTTCCACCTGGAACTTGTTTTCTGCCGTCGTTAACAAGTAGCACCACTGCAGGGGCCGGCATCAGGGACACGGACGAGGTGGCCACAGAGGGCCCACAGCACACACACAGCCAGGGACATCCTGCAGTGATAGGAAAATTAGCAACTGTCTTGATAAGGACCCTGCTTTATCCCATGTCATATTTATCCCATGTCATATCATTCCCATTAAGTCACTGCCACTAAAATTACCATGCCAGAGAGAAGGGTTTTAAAGACATTTGGAGTTAATTGAATAAATTGTGGACCAGGAGTCATAAGCATCAGATAGGTATATGGGGAGACTGGTGACGACAACACACTTTCAAGAAAGGGTGAGCAAAATAATTTGCAAGAGATGTCAGGTTGGGATTGCATTAGCCAAGTGATTAAGCCCGTCCTCTGACGAACAATAACCAAAGGACTTCTACATGACTCTTGAGAGGCAGACACTGAAACTAGGTCTGTTGGGTGAATTAATGCTTATGAACAGAAATGGCAAGCTAAAATTTACAAGGGACATGAAGTAGGTGGGCTGGACCCAGAAGACCACCAAAAGCAGCAAAACTCTGGAGCAGAAGATCGTCAATATTCATCCCTTCCAGTGAAGTTAAGGGTGACAGAGCTATATAGAGTTGCCATCATTACAAGCACACCTGCAACTCCAGAAGCTTAACAGGGATCACTGCTTGTGTCTTTTTCATGCTACATAAAGCTTTACAGCTCTGCATCTCTGCTGACTTTGGTGAAATGATTCCTCTTTTGCCTCCAAATAATAAGATTGAGATCCAACCTAAATGCTGAGACTTAAAGAACAACAGACATCTGGGGACATTCTTGCACCTACCACTAGTGTCTGAATCAGTGTCTGCTGCAAGTCTTCTTGCCCTGTGCTTAAGAGCCAGCAGAGCTCCTCAGGATACTGGTGCAGGCCCCTGCAGATCAGCAGTGCTGCTCCTCACACTTCCTCCTTTAGACACATTTCCCTTGCTGAATTAAAAAAACTGGGGCTGAATTAAAAAAACTGGCCCAAGATGGGTCTTTATGCCTTTTTGTTTTCATACACATCACTGATTTATCCATCCTGTTAAAACAGTGTGGGGAAATAAATCGGTAACACTGAAGAATACTCTGCTTCAGATGGTAAAATTCATTGAATTACACAACTGCTTGTTCCCCAGGTTATACCATAGGGGACTGCACTAAATGGGTAATGAACAACCCTCATCACGTTACATCTTCCCACTGGCTGCCAGTAATGTGGGAAGCTAAAGCTTCAGAAGGTCCTATTGGATCTTGGGGCCCTGCTGTTGGCTTGAAACCCATCCTGCTCTTTCAAAAACATTAAATGCATTAGGACAGCCGTGCTGGTTGATGCCAAAAGTCCACCTCATCCCACATCCTGTCCCTAGCCAGCGCAGATGCTTGGGGAGAGACTATAAGAACCGAGCAAATGCAGAGTGATTTTTCCCTATAGCATGCAGTGATATTTCCTCCCAGCTTCCAGCTATCTGCAGCTTTGAGACTTCCTAAGGAAAAGGCTGTATTTTTGTGCTTAACAGCCCTCCTTGGGGCTGTTCGTTTCCCCATGCATTTCTCTAATTGGGCTTTTAATCTGCTTATGCCTAAAGTACATAGAAGTAGTTTTTATCACTCCCCATTGCCCAGGAGTCCCTTTGCCAGTTCTTCTGAGCTTTATAATGTCTCACTCTTTCCTGAGTAGTTGTTTTTCCCCTCTCCCCACCTTGCTGCATGCCAGGGCAACACTAAAGGCAGAAGCTGACAGAGGTCTCTTCTGTACAAACCAATTTTCTACTAGAGCTCAGAAATGTTGCTGAATTGTAAGGGCATTTCAGTGAGGTTCAATGTTTAAGCATAATACATATGACAATATTAGGTCAGCTGCATGCAGTTATACAAAAAGGCCATCTCCTGCAGCGTGTGTGTTACTGACTTTTCTGTGATCAGTAACTGATGTCTATGAAGAAAATAAAAAGCAAAGTATGAGTGCGATGAAGTTTCCTTAGAGAGTTCCTCTCCCAGAACTGCCACATTTGTCAATGCCTCAGCTCTAGTCAACCGTCAATCACACCCTAGAGGTACGTCCAAGGCACAAAATACATGGGGAAAAATGGTAAAGATGACATTTTTTCCATGAAAAAAAAATAAAAAATCAATTTTTCCTAGAGCACTTTAATTTGATATGAAAGAAAACAAAATCCTCTCTTGGGAACTTCCATCCATCACAAAACAGCAGTGATTTCTGCATTCCTGGAAAATCTTATGTACAGCAGGCTTACTTCGGTACTCTCTTATCAGCTTCAGCTGCCACCCCATCCAGTATCTCAAGCAGGTCAGCTGAAGGAGCCTTTTGATCACAGCAGCACACACATGCACAGTGTTACCCTGGCGTAAAGGATGGACTGAACTGTCTTAGCCCTATCCAGATGTTGGGATGCGTAAGACAGCAGCCCGCCTCAGCAGGAGAGCATCGCCCCACAGGGAGCAGAGGGATCTTGGCACCAGGATTTGGCAGCAGTGGGTTCTGGACTCTCAGCCAGCACAGCCCCTTTACCTGCCAAGTCAGCATGCAAATCCAGGGTGACTTAGTCTCCAACAAGAACACCCCGACTTCGTGTCACTCAGTGCACAAACCCAGTGGAAGTGATTCTTCAAAAGCACCAGTGATTGAACAGCCAGTACTCACCAGAAAGGAGCTCACTGGTGGGTCAGGCACCCAAGCAGGGTGGCTGTGCTGCAGGCAAGGCCAGGTGAAGAAGCCACACAGCAGTCCCCAGCATGTTGGGTAACAAAGCAGAAAAGCAGCCAAGACTTTTTGACAAACAGTGAGGGACCGGCCATGGGGAAGATGAATGGTACGTCAGTCTCCTTCCTCTGCTTTGTGCAGGCTGCGTATGTTTTGATGGTTGAAAATACATCAGCGTTACAACCTGGGAGATGGGCGACGTGGGAGGGCATCCTGGTGTACCACCCTGGCGTGCCTGCTCCACTGACCTCCCCAAAAACTAATGCAATGGTGGCAGTTTACAAACCTTGGTCCAAAGCAAACCCCCTTCTCCGGAGCGATCTCATAGCGGGACCACCAGCTCCACAGGGATACTTGGGGGTCTAGGTGCTGTTCCCCACTTGGCTAACACAGCCCCAGGGCAGCCATCACAGAAGGTCCCTGTGCCATGGCCACCCAAAGGCTGGGTATGAACAACCTCAGGCCTCATATGCCTTGGCCCTAGCACAAGGGACAGGACCCAGGGAGGGGGTGACAAGACCCTTGGTGCCACCAGGGAACCAGCTCACCTCTTCCAAAAACGCTCCCTGGTTCCCCAGGGACACACATGGCCCAACCTGTGGCAGGTGAAACACCATGCCACCAGTTATGGTGTCCCCCCAGTTGTCCCCATCCAGGCTGTGCTCCTCCTGCCACTCATCCTGCTTTTGGGGACCAGGCACAACAAGCCTGTCCATGCCTCACCGGGCCACAGCAAGAGGCTGCTGTGCTGCCAGGGTGGCAGAAAGCCCACCATCGCACCATTCCCACCCAGCCCAGCACCCTGAGGATGGGGCAGGATGGGGGGAAAGTCTGTATTTTTTAACCAGAGGCTTATTGCCGGGGCACTGGGAGCACAGCTCTGGCACACGGCCAGGGACTGCCCTCCAGCCTCCCCGAGCAGGCAGCAGAGGCAGACGCATACACAGGTCAGAATTTATTTCCAAATACCTCATTTATATCATTCTCACATGAAATATTTCTTTTGGAATATAGCCTACACTTAGAAAACAGAAGAGAGGTTGTTGTTTGTTGTTTTTTGTTTTTTTTTTTTATAAGGCACATCAGATTATAGACTACATAGAGACATCTCCCCCTCACTTGCACTCATAAAATACTGGTGATTTTAAAAGTGATATTTCTAAAACCTAGACCCTGTGTAGCCCCGCGTAGAGCAGTATTTGTAAAGTTATTAGACCTCAGTTTACACACACCTAGTAAAGGGCTATAACAAGTTGTATATACATCACATTTTCAGAAATAGTCACAGCTGGCTACATTTAAAAGTAATGCTACTCCAGACTATGAAACAGGCTGCTTATAAAATATAACCTACTGCTTCCAGTACGGCGTGATACAAAGAAGTATGATCTTGCAGAAGAAATTTTGCTCTTTTCGCAAATGGAAGCTGCTCAGATTCAAGCCTGTCTCCTCCCCAAACCCCCATTTTTGACCAACTGAGACCATTTTACAGAGAAGCAAGTACCCAAGAGAAATCTGGCTTCATGTTTTTCCTCGAAGATGACGGTATGACTGCATATCTGAAATCCTGTCACAGCATTCGAGTAAGAAATATAAAGGCTCAGATGTTAACTTCATGACCAGTAAACATTAAACCATTACCAACCAGATGCAATCAAGTTAAATGCATCCAGCTTCTGTGCTCTGGAAATTGTTTTTCCAGGCTGTTCCAGTGCAGAAGCCAACATATTTTTATTGAATCAGGCCCTAGGTAAAGATTTCCATCCCATTTTCAAGTTTTCAGCGATGGAACATTACCCATTCTGCACTTATTTCACTGTAGAGGAGGAAAAAGTACTGCCTGTGGAGCCTATGCCAATACAGCCCAGAATCCATTTACATAGTGTCATTTTCTTTAATAGGCCAGGAGGTAAACTGTGGTCAGCTTTATCTACTCAAATGGCTCCCACAGTTCTTCTTTCTATTGGGCACTGATTCATTTCTGATGAAAAAAATGGTTCCGGCTTTCTGTCATTGTAGTTTAGTTTAAGACTATGAAAAAGGTCACTTCAAGGCTATGGCCAAAGGAAAAAAAAAAAAAAAAAAGAAAAAAAAATATAATCTGATCTTGAAATATCTAGGGGAAAAAAAAAATAGTCACAGCCATAAAAAAGCAGACAGACAGCACAAACTAAATGTTCTCTGCAGAATAAGTTAAAATACCAATTCTTGCAGAGAGTCACGTTATTCCTCAGGTCTCTCAAACTCGCTGGGGTTGGAATTAGGCTTAGTTTAGTAGGAACCAGATTTAGTCAGAGAATAGGTCACACTCACCTCTGCACTATGTTGATCACTCAGCTACATTTTAGGCACATTTCAGTTAATCTGTTGGACTGATCTGGGGAAAAAAAACCCTATCAGTTAAATTTCCGAAGTGGCCTCAGCCAATTTCACGATTATGAGTTCGGACAAGATGCAACAAGAAGTGACTGTTGCCTTTAGAAGGGAAATGTTAACTTGGTTGAAAACAGCATCCTGAAGAGGACACAGCAGCCTCAGTTTCTAGAGTCTGGTTTGTAATAAATCTTGATCTGCCCGATTTGTTATTTGTTAAGCAGCCTTAAAAGGTAAGGAGGGGCATCCTGAAATTCTTGGCTGTAGACTTAAAACCAGATGCGGTTTACATGGTGCTGCATCAATATTTGTTACATCTCTGTAAAAAAAAAAAATATAAAAAAACCACAACACAACAGCATTTACATTCCTTTCAGCTGAAATAGATGAACTGTTGTCATGTCTGCAAAACTAGAGAGGAAATCGCCACTGCTCAAGGTAGTGAGTTAAAGCTTGGTCATGTCCCTCAGGCTTCCACGCAGCTTCCGGGGAAGGGCAGGGGAAGGAGGACAGAAAGGACTTTCACGAAGTCAGGAGGTGACAAACGAGATGTCAGCTCCATAAGGGATTAGGTTCCCTCACCGCATGCTGAAGGTATATTCATGACCTTTCCAACTGTGGCATTTGCGTATAGATTACACGTCTCACATACCCTTTTTAAAGCAATGCCTAAGAGCATTTGCTTGGGAAGACACAGAGAAAAGAGCAGGAGTGGGGTTTTAAAGCTACAAATGTCAGTTAGGAGGCACAGTGTTATTTTTCCCTTTGATAGTCCATGCACAGAGCTCTACATTTCCACCGTTACTTGCGCGTTCCTCCTCCGAAGCCCTGCCAGCAAAGGCCTCTAGTGTGCTCCTCCCCGTCGTGTACACCTTACAACACAAGCAGCCGAATCCTTTGGACAAATCCTTCTACCCTCACAGACATGTAATGCTCTTCTTCCTTAATGAGAGGTTTTAGTCACAAAACTGGATGCCAGACCTGATTTATAGCAATTATTTAACTAAGAATCCTTCTGCCACCCTCGAAAGGGCAACCAAGATATCCAGTAGCAACATATACACATACATACAGATCTATACTATACACCGGGGACGACACAGAATGAGATTTCAGCTAATATAGCCTCTATTTGATTTCCTCAGAGCAGCACTCAGGTCCTTGCAACCCCTATACAAAACAGCAGTATTTTTTCCACCAGGATTTGGAGAGGTTTTTCATCTTGTCTGGAGTCCTACACTTGGATTTCTTTGGTTGCTGCTGGGTATCTGAGTACTGAATACCAGCCACGATGGCCGCATCAAAGACCTCCTTCAGGTTTTTCTGAGTCAAAGCGGAGCACTCGATGTAGGACGCGGCTTTTATTTCCTCGGCACAGAGCTTCGCAGCCTCCTCTGAGACCGGCTTTTCTTTGCACTTGTCCAGCTCGATGAGAACTTTGACATCCTCCCGGAGGTCCGACTGGGTCCCAACCAGGATAATGGGTGCCTTGGGGCAGTGGCATCGGATTTCGGGAACCCACTTCTCACTCACGTTCTGGAAGGACGAGGGGCTCACCACACTGAAGCACAGCAAGAAGATGTCCGTGTTGGTGTAGCACAGAGGCCTGAGCTTGTCAAATTCATCCTGCATGGAATGAAATTGTGTTAGCACCCAACAGAAAGAGCACATCAGCCCTGGAGGACACCCCAATACACTCCCTAGCTGATGTTTGGAGGAGCTAAGGATCACTTGCCGCTGCAGTCTTGAGAGGCACCCTGACATCAGCACCCAGACCACCCAACATGAGGAGCAGAAGTTGGCTGTACCCAGCCGGAGATCTCATCCTGCCACCATTGGGCATGCAGAACAAAGGTGGTGGGTTCCCCATGTAGCTGAGATTTTTCCAAGTAACGCCGCAGCTTGTTTCAAGTGCTTAATTTTTGCTCTTTGTGCACCAGTCCTCTACCCTATTGTACTGGAGCAATGCCGCGGGAAGCAGGTTACAGCCAAAAATCAAAGTATGGGAGGGAGAAGGCACTTTCTACAAGTCCACCTCACAGAGGCGAGTCAGTGAGCTGCTCCGATGAGCTACTGACACCCCTACCTCCAGATACAGGCAAGAGCAGAGCAGACAAGCGGCAGCAAGCTACCTTTCCTGGAATCATCCTTTAAACTGGTGACTACTTAACAACATCCTCCAGGATATGGGAATAATTTCGCTGCCATTGTGCCCAGGGATTTAAATTTGATGGCAGCAATAATGACTCACAATGTGCGGGCTTAACATGCCAATGGCATAGAGCAAGAGCTTTACCTTTCCCTCCCACCCATGCCACATCAAACAAACTGTAAACAGGCCTCCCAGTGCTACATTTTTTTCTTTTTTTTTTTTTCTCCCCCCCTCTCCCCTTAGTGCAAAGGCCAGCAAAGCAGGCCCTTTTTCAGCTTCAGGAACTAGCCACAAGAAAGCCAAACGCCTCGAGGCGTGTTGATCCTCTGCAAAGAATGCAGCAAGAAGTAAGGGTTAACTCCAGACAGGCTGCTTTTATGCTGACAGCAGGATAAAAGCAGGGTAACACTAGCAGCCTGAACAGGTAGGATTTGCCTCAGCGGCAGCGACGTTTTAATTAAAACGGACCGTGTTCTCAGAAGCTCTGAATTGAAAGTGCAAGGAACACACACCGCTGAAAACATCTCTCTGGTACCAGCAGTTTACTGCTGAATTGCAAGTCCCATGTTAATTTTCGAGATGTAAAATTTTGCTTTAAAGTCTCCGGAGGCCCAGGATACGCAGTTTAAAGCTCCCTGGAAGCCTCAGAAGTCTCGTTTCGCTTGAATGAATTTCTTCCAGCAGCTACTCCGAGAGAGACAGCGATTTATAAAACACGAGTCAAGAAAGCAAGCTTCATTAGCTCTCTTGATTCTCAGATTAAGCCTCAGAGGGAACCAGGCTCTCACCGCTTGGCTTGAGAGAGACCCCACGTTTACCACGAGCTGCCACTCTGAACCACAGGGTCGTTTACAGAAAGGCACCTCGCCATGTAATTGCCTCTTCTTGCTACCTGAGCAACCTCAAAAGGGCTCAATTCAATGTGTTTGAAAGCCAAAACCAGATCTTAAGGGTTTCAACCCAGATGAAATAGCACCTTTTATATTCCAAGTGCACTCCTGCAGTTTCAATGGTAGGTACCTGACCTGCAAGGACTCTACACCTCTTCAGGCTGGTGACGCTGAAATACAATTTCCCTCTGCCTGGAGTGCTTTATTTTTTTGCTGCAGATTTCAGCAGCCATCTCACTGCAGCACTGTTTTACCAAATTATCCACCTAGGTAGCTTTGATTCGGTACGACCTCTGTCGGTTTAGATAACCCCTTCATTTTTAAGGCAGTGACTCTGCCCACTCCGGCTGCTCTTGGGCAGCCAGAGCAAACATCTTAACCATTAACAGCAGCGAAGGCAAGAGGTGACTGGGCCTGCCCGTCTCTTCTGCTGCTTGCGGTGGCATTTCCACAGGCGTTGCCTGTCCACAGGCTGTCACCCGGTGGCAATTTCACCTGTCACACTCTGCATAAGAGCATGCACAGCCATGGCCTTTGCAGTACCACCCTGTCTCTTCAGCAGGGCACGAAATCATGGGACGGCTCTGCTGTTCTACTTTGTGTCGTTACCCACAAAAGGCTGCTTGTAGGATTTTAGCTTCAGTTTGTAGGGCACATGAGAGTCCCACGCTGCTGCCTAGGACTGCACAGCCCTTCAAACCCCTTTCCTAAGTAGGGCGCCCAGTTACAACTCATCTAAATAGGTTTGTGTGTTAAGGCCACTGAGATTTTTCAGTGTGGTTTTGGTGAGGGCGTAGACCCAGATGCACAAAGCTGCGCAGGAACCTAACTCCCACTGCCTTCAAACACGAGTGAAATACTTCTGGCTACTTTTAGCTACCTAGACTCAACCCCTGGCAAGTAGGGTCACCGGTCGCCCATTGCTCAAGGTGGTACAAGCCAGGGGCTTGCAGAAAATAGAAGGTGGTAAGAAATGGGTTCTTTTTATGTATTGGGCAAAGCTGGAGCTGACATGCACCAGCCACTTTCCAGGACTTAGGAGTACAGCAAACCTCAGCTTTGGGGCGGGAGCACTTTTAAAGGGGGTGGGAATGGCAAATACAGACAACACCCAATAGGACTTTTTTTCTCCCTTAAGCTTCTGCCCCTTCAAAAACAGTCTCTATCTCCAGACACCTACAGCTGTGGATGCTTTGCATGCACACACCTCAAACACCATAATTCTTAAAACTACAGTTATTTAGCAACAATAAAGACAGTAACAACCGCTCAAAGAGAAAATCAGGCGGCCCTCAAATCCCCAATATGTTCAGCCTTTCTAGTCCAGCTAAGCAGAGGGGCAGTTTGAGCCAGCAGAGCAGCAGCCTGTGCCCAGCCCCTATACGGAGGGGCAGTACGTCCCCCACCCTTCACCAGGCACTGGGCAATGCAGCGGGTTAAGCAGCAGTGAAAATGATAACAGTTTAATAAGATGATCAAACACTGGGAATCCTTTCAAATCCATGAAGTCATCAGCCGGACTACTTTGCGCAACAACTTCTCCCCTCCCGCTGTCACTTAAATCAAATAAGTGGCTTCACTGACCTGACCAGCTGTGTCGCAGAGCTGAAGTCTCACCGGCTTGCCATCGACAGACACGACAGCTTTGGAGAGAAAGGAGGAGGGAGGGGGGAAAGTGTGGTGAGTCCAACTTTACACGTTTTCCGTTAAGAAAAAAAAAAAAGAAAAGAAAAAAAGATTTATCATCCCTCAGCTCTATCAGTCTTCTCAATTAGTTTAGGTTTAACAACTTCACAGAGCTGGAAGGGAGTCTATCGCTAACGCTTGGGGCACACACAAGCCCTTCAGGGCTTTCCGATTCATGTCGCCGCAAGGGACGAGGCAGGCAGTGCCCGCACTAACCCCCAGCCGGCAGCGGGGACAGCCAGCCCAGTGCCCCCCGTCCTTCTTCTGCTACGGAGGGTCGCGTTTATCACCCTCTGGTACATCTTCAACACGCCCGGGGCACGGCAAGCCCCCGCCGAACCAGAGAGAGAACCCAGAACTTCCCCATTTGCAACGGTGAGACGAGGCAAGTATTCCAGCTCTCCCCGTCCTATCTCGCCCAGGGCTGGAAGCGTGAGGCCGCAGAGTTCACCACCAAAGCCCGGCTGTGGCCGCACGGGCGGGCGCGACACCAGCTGCCAGCCCGGCTCCGCTACACCGGAGATCAGCCGGTGCCGCCGGCCGCGAGGGTCGTCCAACAGGCTCCGCTCCTGCCTGAGGAGGGTCCTGCCCCCAAATAAATAAATAACGAAATAACCGGAGCTGGACACCCCCCACACCTCCACACTCCCCCAGCAGCTCCGCCACGGAGTGACTCAAGCGGGACGCGCCGCTCCCCGCGGCGGCAGCACCCCCCCCCTCCCGCCGCCCCGGTCCCCGCAGCCACCCCCCGGCCCTTACCGGAGAAGTTGTCGAAGGCGGTGGGGATGTACTCGGTGGGGTACCCGTTGGTGGTGTAGCTCACCACCAGGCTGGTCTTCCCCACGGCGCCGTCCCCCACCAGCACGCACTTGATGCTGCGCCGCGGCTCGGC
>KZ505934.1:292067-308048 GCA_002844005.1 Limosa lapponica baueri
GGGGAGCTACGTTTTTAGCAGCGCTGGGATGGGTTGGCCTTGGGAAGTTGTTGGGGTTGAGCACAGAAAGTGAAAACCTGCTAAAAAGTTAAGCTCTGCCCTAAATTGGTGAAATTAATGCATTTATTGTGAAGGCACTAACAGCGCTGTACAGAGGTGAGCGGTGCCAGCCAGAGGATCTGGGATACAGCTGTCCGTATCCCCACTTTGCAGATGGCAAGTGCAGGTAGCTTAAGGGACTGAAACGTCGGGGTTTCAGTTTACTGTTTCCATCATCGTTTTGTTTTGTTCCCGGTGCAGCGTGCTGTTTCCACATTCCCCTTGCTGATCCAGAGGCCCCCGTGGTGCAGCGGGATCCGTTCCGCAGCGTGTGCCACAGCTGCCCGTTGTGCCCCAGCTGCCTGTCCCACCCTCGCTGGAGGAGATGGAAATGTCAGGCCTATGGGGGGCTGCCGTCCTCCTCCTCCTCCAAACCCTGGGGCTGCGTGGATGTGCCTGGTGGAAATAAGCACTTGCTGCAGCTGGCGTTGCTTTCCTGTGTACCATGGCCTCTTCCATGGGAATAGCTACTGTGGCTCTCCATGGAGTTGTGGCACTCCTGCACTTAGCATTATGGGATCTCCAAAGTAGGGCCAGAGCCAAGGTCCTCCCTGGGCGAAGACGGCTGGGGAGACGCCAGGTTGGATGCCCTGTGCATGCAGTTGGAAAGGTGGGGAAGAAACAGCTCCCTGGAGCCCTGAGCCTGGGCAGCAACACCCACCCTCTCCCTGCAGGGAGCACAGCCAGGCAGGGACGGAGCATGGAAGCCAGCGGAGCACAGGGGCTCAGTGTGGCCCTCATTCGTGAGACCCACAGGAGCCACTGACCCACGTGTGGGACTCCCCAGTCCTGTGGGATTACCTTTCCCTAAATGAACAAAAATGGTGCTGTCACATACAGGAGTTAGGACCAGAGAGAGACATGACAGAGCACCCTGCAACAACTGAGAAGCTTTTCCCTGTCAGGTACTGTCGTATATTGATCCCCCTGTGATGAAGTCCAAGAAGAGGAGATCACCCAGGCAGCTGAGCTTTGCCAGGATCGACAGCCAGAAGGATCGGAGTGGGAACCTGCCTGCGCTCAGGCATGTACTAAAATAACAGAAATGGCTTAATTCGTACCTTTGGTTGTTTTGGTGCAAGTCCTCTTGGGGATGCCTAGGTAAGAACAAAAGCATTCTATTTTAATTTAGTGTAATTATAGCCTGCCTACCTACAAAAGCTGAATTGCTTTAACAATACTGTTGCAGCTAACTCCCTGGAGTCATGATGTAGTTGTGCTGGGAAAAAGCTAACATGACTTATTCTTGTCGGGAAAGGGAAAAAAATTACGTGTGTAAGCACAGGTTTACTGTGCAAACAGCTGCAGCTGTTTGAAAGGTTACCGCCATGGCAGCCTGTTGCCACACTTGTTCCAGGGGCTGCTTCCTGCAGAGCAGAGCCCTAAAGCCTGCGTGCTCCACAGCCACCTGGCTGCAAACTCATGGCGTTTGTTAAATTCAGTATTGGACACCTTCAGCCCAGCAGATGTTTCACTGAAACGGGTGAGAAGCCCTTGGGTGTCTGCTCTGCTCCAGCGGTTGAGGGGGCTCAGAGCTACCTGTACTGTGGTAACATGTTGAGCACTGATGCTGTTTCAATAGTGAACTGCATAGCTTGGTGTAAGAGTGATAAAGGTGACAAATCACATGCCTGATCAAAAACAGGTACCAATTCCAGTACCAAAAATTTTTACAGGTCCTTCTTTGAGTGAATTGCAGAGAGACCTGTGTCCCTTGTTCTGAATTAGAAACAAATCACTTCAGTGAGGCTTTGCAGGCAGCCAGGATGTACACAAGACAAGGAATAACATCTTCAGTCATTTCTGAAGAACTGCATGGATCGTAGAGACTAGAAGCTGTTACGTCTGAAGCGTTTGCTCCCTACTGCTCTGTGCAGGGTGCAAAGACACATTTGCAGTCCAGTGTCTCATTTTTATTCTGCATGATTCTGAGTACACAGCCGCATCTCTACACAAGACAAAGGAAGGCTAACAAAAGGCACATACTGAGGGAAAAGGTATGGCTTTTAAGGCTCTGTGAGAGTTTAGTCTTCAGGCTTCAAGCAGCACCCGAGAAAGTTGTCTCCCACATACATGAGCTTTGATAGAAAGGCCCATTGTGCCTGAGGAGCAGAGCTGTCAAGAGGAGACTCCATCTCCATGCCCAGATGCTTGTTACCCTTCCCTTTCTCCTGCCAGAGCCTGGCAATCTGTAGTTTTCCATCTCTAGAAATCCAGAGGAACTTTCTACGTCAGGGAACAAAAAGTTGGAGAAAAGTCAATAGACCAGACTTGATTCATACGACATTTATGCAAGGAAAGAAATAAAAGGAGAACTATAATTACATTTTAACTGTATTTTACTCTCAGCAGCATCCCATAAATCATGTATCTTGTTAGTACTGTGGAATGGCATGTGATGATGGAAGTCAGCGTACGGTAAATACACTGATGGTAAATAAGATCATGTTAAATATGATAAATAACATACACTGGTCAGCTTTGGGCATCATGGGCAGGGTGTCACGGCATGATGGACTCATGACAGCATATGAATTTCTGTCCATTTTGAGCAGTCTGCCAGCTGAAGGTGAGCAGACATACTGTGCTCTCTGACGCCAGGACGGAATATAACCCAACTGAGGACACAAGGATGCCTGAGCTATGTCACCTCTTATCTGCAGTGACAAACAGCAAATCTGTGGCCCTTATCAGTACTGTGATGAGAACTCGTGAAGAGGAAAGATGCACAACCACAAGGAAAACTCCGGTAGGTGGGAGATGAAAGAGTGGGCAATATGCACTGAGTGACAATCCATTTGAACGGTGTCAAAAGATGATGTGAGAAAGCTCTTAATGCAAATGCTGCGGGAAAAAAATGCCACATGCACATTTTTAAACACCTTCAGTAGACAAATACAGTCAATGCATTGAGCTAAGTAGGCTCCAGTGAGATAGCTATAACGGTCTGCATTGTTTCTGTGCTCGGGGAGGGGGGCGTGAGTGGATTCAGAGCTGCATGGTTGCCCTATACTGTAATGTACCCTACCAAATACAGTAGCCTTTTGTGTAAAAGGATGAGCTAACCAGTTGTTTTGCAGAGGGGGGCCCAGTTTACACCGCAGCAGCAAGTCAGAGCAGCTCCCGGGCAGCCGTGGTGGCGGTGGGCTGAGGGTGCATTGATGAGGGATGCTGTAACAGATAGCCACTGTCTTCGAAGCTTTTGGCCTCAGCCCTATCGCATGCACACATCTCACAGGTTTGAACCCAATTATTTTCAGAGCTCTGAGCTGGGGGATAAACAGGCTTAACTCCACGTAGGTCAACAGGGTGGCAGTTGTCTGTCTCAGGGCTGAATTTGGCACATTATCAGCCGGTTCACAGAAAAGCTTTTGCTCTATCTTACACGCTCGTGTTAGTCAAATATTATTCTTCGAGAAAAAATGACAGAGAGAGGAAATTATTTTATCAAGACATGAAGTAGGTCATTGTTATATCCTGGCTTATCATTTTCCCTGCGATATAAAATATATGAACTGGATGCTGGCCTTGTAGAATGAAAGCTTTCTTTTTTTTTTCTTGTAGAAACTTGAAAAGCCTGACACAGAGAGAGGCGAGGGAGTGAGGCAGCGCGCTCCGAGCATGACGTGATGCACTGCTGCTCGTTCAAGAGAAGGGTACAGCCTGCTCTGCAGGGCTGTCACCAAGATCCTGTTCTTTGTTGAGAAGAGCAACCCCAAGGTCTGGAAAAAAAAATTATCTGTGATGCACCCCTTTATTTTCCAAAGAACAGGATCTTAGTGACGTGGCCAAGCTGGGGAGAAAAGAAAGGGGAAGTACGAGGGAGCAAAGAAAGGGCAACAACCTGGGGAAGAAAAGGCAGCTTGAATAACAGATGACTCTGACCTGCTCTGACTCCAGAGAAGCGCTTTTGAGGCTGTTCTTTGAGAGCAAGGCGGGAAAAGGGCTAGAGAAGTACAAGATATTGCTGCTTTTATTATATATTTGATTTGTAATTAAAAATATGCATATATGTGCAAGAGCTTTTTTTAAACAACATTTTCATTACCCAAAATACCGATTTCAGGGAAGTTTGCGCTACCTGGGGAAAAGGCTCAGTAAGGGACACACATTGTTAACACAATAAACTCTCCCCACGCCTCCAGCTAAGTTCTGGTTGAGATGACGCTACCAAAAACTCACAGGCAAAACGGATTGTTGAGATAAACCTGGAAAACAAAACAAAACAAAGCGCAATTGCTTCAAGCCTCCCAAATTCCTAGTTAATTCAGAAAACAAATTAACCCTAACCTCCTATCTGCAGTGCCTCTGCAGGGGAACCACGGTGGGAGGTGATCCCTTTATCTCGCTTTCAAAATCCTTTTCAGCTGATCTGGGGTCACAGCTGCTGAAAAAGTGCTGCATGTCCTGTGTTTTGTGTGACGGTCACCAATTTGCCTGCTTGTCCTGAAGCCCTTCACTGCCCTAGGGCTGTCCCACACCCCTCCGGGTGCACCAGAGGTGGGAGCTCCGCTCCTGACTAGCTGCTTTTCCCAGGGCTCTCCCTGCTGGGTCTGTGCAGGGACCGAGCCATGGCCCCAGCAGGTCGCCTGGGCACTGCTGGGGACAGACTGGGGAAGATCTCATTGGTGACAGAGAAAAGTCTTGGTAAGAAAAATAACAAAGGTACCAGTTTTCCCAAACACCTGAGTGAAGGAACTGCCCCTGCCCTGTGGCATACTGCATTTCTTTGCTCTCCTGCTCACTGGGTTTTGTAACCTGCTGTGCTATATCTGCCCCAGGAGCCCTGGTTTACAGAGACCATCTGGAGAGAGGGAGGTGAGTCCAAGCACTAAGCTGGAGGAGAAGAAAACGTGCTTGGGCAATGTGCTACACACTGGTGGGACTGGTGAGAGTGGCAGGGGAGGGAGCTGAGCAGAGAAACAACAGCTCAGTTTGGACACATGTCTCTGAGGAGCCAGGGGCAGAGCAGCTAGCACTCAAAACAGGCTTGGCATCTGCAGCACAGATACTCTTTGCCACACCACCCATCAACCCATATGTGAATCCCTTTTCTTAGCTGTCACAACCCCACCAGTTCCCCAGGTGGACTCCCAAAACACCTATCAAAATCCTAGTCCCAGCAGCTGGGAAAAACTTTCCTTCCTACTACACAACCCCCTCCCTATAAAGACAGATTAGTGGGTAAATTTTCTGCCACAGCTTTCCTGACATTTGTAGCACTCCTGGGAAGAAACCCTTCTGGCTGCCTCTGCTGGTTCCTGCTCCAGCCCTCCTCTCATCCCTGCTGTGGGCACTCTCTTCACTCTTCACCCATGCTTGAACTGAGGTGGCGTGCACTTATGGGCATCTTCAGGTGACTCCGCAGGTAGATCTCCATGGCCCTCATGCCCAAGCCATCTCCCATGTACACTCCTACCCCAATCTTCAGTGCCTGTGTTCCTAAAGTCGTCTGTATCTCAGAGGTATTTTCTGTACAGCAGACATTTTCTTTTCTAGCCAAGCTAAAAGACCTCTCTCAGTTTTCCTCTCAGGGTTACGCCAGGCATCTGGTTTGTTTTCATACTAACCAGACACCCAGAGTCTCTTTGGATGGGGATGAACCCCAGCAGTTCGTGTGCACTGAAGTTCATCACTGCCCTCTGTTCACCTCACCTGCACACCGTACCCAAACCCCTCAGCTTGCTGGAGCTTCAGGGCTACTTCAAAATGGAGCCAAGTTCCAGAGCAGCCTGCCAGACATGGGATTTCCTCCCCAAAACGTCCACCTTGGTGGCACAACAGGCGTAAGTAGCCTGATCTCCCAGGGAGAGCTGGGGGGTGCCAGGAGGACTCCAGCTGCGCAATGGGAGATGCAGAGCTTGTGTCTGGACCAGGGAGACCTCGGTGGCCAGACCTAGAAATGCTGATACTTTTGCATATTGATAAAGGAAATGCAGAGATATCTCTTTGCGTTTTGGCTGTGGGGCTGTATTTAAGAATAAGATCCCAGTTTGCAAAGGAGTTTTGGCAGAGGATAATGTGGTCAGAGCTGGCTGGAGGTCCGGGAAGAGGCAGCCAGAGCCCAGAGTGATGGGGCAGAGCAGTGAGCACAGAGGGAGACAGTCAGCAATGAGGCAGGTGGAAGGAGGCAGGTTTGGCAAGTCTTAAACCCACACGCAAACATTGCGAGAGGAAGGGGAATGCAAGGGAGCGGACAGTCTGTGTCTCCCCTAGGCACAGAGAACCAGGACAATGAAGAGCCTCATAATGCTGAGCGATGTCTTATGGTGCTTGTAAAATATGCCCAGATCAGGCTGAAATTGTCACTAGCCAGGGTTAACAGAGATCAGGACTCCCTGGAGAGCTCCACTGTCTCCCCACTACTGTGGTGTGTCCCCAGGGCACTTCTTGCTGGGCCATAAACGTCCTTGCATGAGCTCACAGTTCATAGGGGGTGAGAGCAACTTCCTAACAGGGACTGAACTCCTGTCAATGGTTCTGGGAGGTGAAGGGGGCAGAGACCTGTCTGCTCTGCACGGACACCCCTGCGCTCACTTCTGCACCCACCCTCTCCAGGGAAGCTTTGCCCCAGCCAATGGATCTGTGCTGATCTGCCTCCGTGGCAAGTTTGGCCCATGCATTTTCAGTTGGGTACTCTTAAAGTTTGAAAAACAATGATTCATCCTAGTGTTATCTCTTTTGGAGCCTGCTGCTTCCTCATGGTATCAAACTTGGAAGAATCTCATGGCCACTGCTGAAAAGCGTTTTCCTTTTCCACATTTAAAGATCTTTTCTGAAAGCAGTTGCTAGGGTCTTCTGGATGGGGATTAAAAGGCTTGAAACAAGGCAGTGCAAGTGTCAGTTTTATTGAAAGTGAACAGGCTGTCCTTCTCTGATAGCTGCCCAACCTTGAGGGTGGGCATCACAGGGCAGCATCCACAGCTGGCTCTGGGGCAGCATAGCACAGCCAGGAAAACCACAGCTCTTTCTGTGCTGCATGGTAAAACAAAGGTAGGAAAGCAAAAAGCACAATTCACTTGGTGCAGGGCAAACCCTGTCACCCAAATCTGCACAGTTCAAGCTCAGGTGTTTGTACTTGGAAGCTCCCAGGTGACCCCCTGCTCCCCAGCTCAGTGCCAGGTCCAGCCCACCTCCCTGGCACTGGCAGCCGCAGCTGGGGAGGAGCAGGCACTTCTCAGCACGCTGTGCTTCACCCCACCAGCAATCTGCTTTGGGAGAGGAACTGTAGGCGGGTTTGGGATACTGGAAAGCAGTTAACCAGGCATTATGTTTCTCTTTTTTTACAAGGACAGGATGAAAACCTTCAATTCCCAGGTTTTCAGGTCAGAACTTTTCAGCCATAATAGGTATACATAATCAGACATAGAAGCCAGCCACAATGTAAGTTATTTTTTCCCTTTCAAGCGTCCCGTCTCTACCTGTGAGTCCCTCACTAACTATTTTGTTAGCAGCCAGAGTGTCGCCTGGCCAGCGTACAAGGCCAGGCTCAGGAAATTACCATTCTAGTCCCAGCTTTCCTGCTCACAAACCTCCCTCTGCCTCAGGATTTAGCTGGATTTAGAAAGAAAGAGTTGCCAGAACGGTACTACCAACAACGGCTCTATGAGGCAAATCCTTCCAGGGTGGTTTATTTTCAAGCAGCAGGGCTTTCACCACCCTGGTTTAAAACAGTTTTCTGAACAGAGTAAGATTTCAAGGGGTCCTTTGCTGGATAACCTTGCCAGACTGGTGTCCTCTCTTAGTTAGGGAAGAAGGAGGCAGAATTTGTGTGCCTAAAAACATAGCTCTACAAGACAACTTCTGTCAAGTGGAAACTGAGCCTGTTTATCAGTGTATGAGATTCTTCTTAGATGTCTTGAAGTCCTGTGATTGAAGATGTGAACAGAGGCAAAGCATTACCAGTAGGTAATGTGATCCTGGGTTCAAACCTACTTCTGCTGCTTTATGGTTCTCCATACCTTTGAAAGAGAGTGCCAGAGCAAGAAGGATGAAAATGCTGAACCTCCCCCAGCTCCAGCCCTTCAGGAGAAGAGTTTTCCTGGAGAAGTGACCTAGGGCCTTTGAGCACCAGCCTCTGTTAGCTGTAAATACAAACCACTATAAGGCACCCGAGCTTTCCCACTGAAGTAAAGGCATTGGGAGGAGGAGATTAATAGGTTGCCAGCTGTGTCGGCACGATAAGCCAAGCAAGGACCCGGACACTTTCAGTCAAAAGTGGATTGAAACCTCAGCAGGGACACATGGCAAATCAGCCAGAAGCCACACATGGAAAACTGAGTGAGGCAGCGCGGGCAAACATTTCTTATCTTTGCTTTACGTCAATAGAAATGGCATTGTAAAAGAGGCAGCAAAGTATTTGCTGGAGAGGAAGAGGGAAAAGTCCACAAGATTTTTTGGCTGCACATGTGGGTTTTTAAATGCTACTGTTTTCCTCGGAAACTTGTCATTGAAAACAAACAGGCAAAAATCACGGAGCGAGTTCTTCTAGAAGGCTGGTTGGTTGGTTGGTTACTTGTTTCGGTGGATTTAACTGGCCTGTGCTGGCAGGAATGCTGCCTGCCACTGCTATTGCACTCCAAAGGCAGCCAGGAAAGTACAACCTCTTAAACCAGCCCAAAACACAGCTGCGATAATTACCCCATCTACTCTGATTTGCTACAAAATGGGGCTCGGGGGAGAGGCAGACCTCAGAAATCTGGGGCTCTCTTCAAGGTGATGCTTTCCACAGACATCTCCCCTTTTCCTACAGCTCCTGCTTCTCCAGCAGTCCTTCCCAATTACCTCTGCCAGCTTTTGCTTTGCTTTCTGGTTTTATTGTTTTCTTTAGGGCTAATTAAGAGAAGAGTGGATGAGGCCCAGTTTTCTTGCATGTTTTTTTTTTTTTTTTTTGGGTGGTGGTGGTAACTTTCATTTTGCTGAGTTTTCTTTTTGCATTTAAGCTGTTTTGATAATGCAAGAAAAACATCTTTCCCACCAGAGGCAGTACCAAGCAAGGAGAAGGCTCAGCAAGGGGAATAATAATCAAGGAAAGGCCATGAGCAGGTTTCACCTCCTTGGTGGGGTCCAAGGTTGCAGCTCCACCCTGCGTAGGTGATGGCCCTCGCTGCACCCCTGCTGTCAGCACCCTGGAGCAGGGAAAGGCACAAATATTCCCACCACACGGGAGCTGTGCAGGTGTCAGCAAGAGGTGAGCTGGGAAGAACAAAAGGCTGGGATAAATTACAGCTGAAGCCTCACAGCCTGGATCCATATGGCCCCAGGATCCATCCCTGCCTGGCAGAGCCTCAGGGTGGCCGTTGGCTGGAGCAAAGCTCATCACCAGGTTATGGCCAGGGGTGGTCTCGCTGCAGCTGGGTGGCTTGGGGCAGGGCCCACCACCACATCGCCAGGTGGGAGCTCTGGGTCCTGACACCTCCCTCCTCTTGCTGCAAATCCTCACCCCACGTGTGCCAGGCTCTGCAGAGACCTTAAACGTGTGCCTGGGAGCTGGCCCTGGAAGCCTGAAAGTGCTCTGTCAAATGGTCCAGTTGCGACTTTTCAGCTGTCAAAATAACAATATTGCTTATAAAAAAAATCTCAAAATAGGATTGTAGATAAAACAGTGCATTTTCATATAATGCCTTAATTAATGAATACAGGTTCTCTACATTCACATGCAGTCCCTGACGCCATGGTGATGTGCACGATCCAAGAGCAAAGTCTGGTGACTCAGTAGCTAAAAGACCAATCATGCCTGTTAACGCAGGCATGGAGAAAATGATTATGGAAAATTCATGATGCTGAACTGCTTTTTGTTTTTCCCAGCAGAGGAACTTCAGGGAGTGTGGCTGTAAAGCACTGAGCACCCTCTGCTCTTCCAGACCCCACTACCAATTTCCTCTGCACAAACTATCTGTATAGATTTGACACGTGTTCTCTGAGAAGCCCCAAGGTCTTGTACATCCCAGTAAGGCAAAGCATATGATGCAGAGGAGCCAGGTCCCTGCCTAAGCTTCTGCAAGTCCCTAAGGGTCAAGTTAAGTGCAAGCCTGATGCTGTTTTCTGGACCAGACTTGCCTAGCTCATGCTTTGAGCCTCCCCAGCTTCACCAGGTTGGGTTTTGTCTCAGCCACAGAGCTCAGAAGAGGTGGCCTCATCTCATCCCTGCAGTCCTAGGCAGCACCCCCACCCAATCTGGGGCACATCTCCTTGGCTGGATCAACCTCACCATCCCAAGGGGCTTTAAGCTCTGGGGGCTGGGACAGGAGGTGGGACCTGAAGGCTTCTCTGGAGACATGTCACCCTTTCAGTGTCCTCACAGGTATGTTTTTTCCTCTCAGACCCAGGGGCAGAGCAGCACTTCACCACCCCCCAGGGATGCTGGGATGAGTAAACCCATTAAAAGCTGTGTGGTGCTGAGACACCAAGGCTATAACAATGCAAATTAATAAGACAGGCCAGGGGATGTTTTCTGCCCCCCAGCTCCACTGGCATGCCCAGCCACCCCCAGAAGGAAGAACTTTTGTCCCCCTGCAGCAGGAGAGCTGTGCCCAAACCATCTGCCAGGAGCCCTCCCTGGCCCAACCTGGCTCCTGAAACTTGCATGGGCACCAGCTGTACGAATATTTGCTTGGTCTGGGACAAACTCATATGAGGACAATGCCAACCATTTAACTGCATGAGCAACTGCCTGGGCCTGTGCCCTGCCTCTGCTTTGTTTACTAGTTTGTTAGCACCTTGCTGCTAACCAACGCTAGTATAGGCAGAGTGCCTGCCATTAACAAGGGCAATAAAGTACCTATGAGGGAAAAGTCCAAAGTGTTTCATTTTGTTTTATAAAAAAACAGTGCTTTCTCACCTGGAGTTCCATCTCTTTTGTCCTGTCCTGGTCACTCCAGAGCTGAGTAGTGTGATTTTTTTGTGCAGTGCCTGGCAGAGGGAACCCTGGCTGTTGTGTATCGCTGCCATCCCAGCGGATGCTGCTGCTATTATGCATAATAATACAGCCAGGTTTAAGACAGGCCTGCCTTGCAGGAATATAACGATCTGACTGGCCAGCTTACCAAAGGGAACAAAGAAATTATTATTGGGTCAGGCAAAAAATAAGGAAAAAAAAACCTAAAAGAAAACAAAGAGCCATTGACAAGAGGCACAAATTAGTTAGATCTCCAGTGTCATTATCCATCTGATAAAACAAAAATGTCCAGAGCAACAATTAACAAGAAAATACAAGGGGTAAAATATCTCTGTTTAGCTCCAGGTACTGACTATACACAGAGCTGGTTTTTTTTTTCTTTCTCCTGCTTTAGGTTATCTTAGGTCTTGGTTAATGTGGAGCTGGGGGTGTGTGTCTGTGGTGCAGTACCCGCAGGTTTGGGAGCTGCCTTTTGTGAAGGGCAGCCCTCCTGAAGGGAAGAGAAAGAGCAAAGCGGGTGCAGAGGAAACAGGAATGTGCTTTGGGTGATCCTGATAAATGCAGCTCAGGGGGAGGAAGGAGAGCTTGTGCAGGACTCAAAACTAGAGGCAAATCCAGCACATGGTTAAAGATGGGAAGACAACACTGAATAAAACCAAAGGAACAGAAAAGGAAAGCTGCAGAGAGTGCCGTTCCCAGGCTGCTTTGCCACATGGAAGAGAAAGGGAATAATCTGTTCTCCACAGCATGTGGAGGTAAATAAGGCAAGAAATAATGAGTTTAAATTGCAGCAGGGAAAGCTCAATACAGATGGTAGGATAAACTTTCTAATGGTACAGACAGTTGCATATTGCGGTTGCCTCCTGGGGCTGAGGCACCTCCAGTAAGGTGAGACCCCCGGAGCTGTCAGGAATGGTTAGGGACAGCTGATTTTATTTCTAGGCAGCTGGGATGTGCTGGTGTTTCCTGATAGCTTGTCTTCCAACTATACTTTTGCAAAATAATCCAAGGACTGTAATGTGCAATGGCTCTGTGATGATTTTCACTGACAACACGATGGAAGTCAGACAAAGCCTAGGATATATCTCAGTGCTCTTTCTCCCTCACCGCGTGTGCAAGTAGATGTGCCTGTTCAAATTGCTTTTTCTCCATCCACTTCACCGACCAGCTCCTCTTGCCCTGTGGATCACCAGTGTGCCTCTAAAGTGCCGCCTGATAACCACAGGGTTGTGTGTCCTCCTAGGAGCCCTTTTGGGTCCCTTCCCCATGCAAGTGCTGCTGGCTGCCCAGCGCCAGGCACTGCCTGCAGCCAGGGGACTGCTCGTCTCTGTGGGTGAGACACACAGGGGTGCTGGGTACCAGACACTGCCCAAGAAGCCTGCGAGAAGACATAGTCAAGAGCTATCAGATGTATAGCTAGATCCTGTTAAATGCCATTCTGTTCCAGATTTTAGATTGCTCTCTCTCAGAGAAAAATCACAAAAACAAGAAATGACACTTGCCTCTTACAGTTTAGTACAGTTTGGAAGCAGCAGTTGTTCTTACCTGTATTATATCATTTACCTATTTCATACCATCTCTGTATGGTCTCGCTGGCAAAGTCCCCGTTTGGTTTGCAGTGATTCCTCTTTCCTTCCCTGCTGGATCGACAGACTCAGCTGGTGCCTTCAAAATTGGTCTGAGTTCCTTCTACTTTTCACAGCTAGTGCACAGTTATTTGGTCAAAGTTTGCCCGACAATCTTGTTGCTGTGGCACGAAGCAGAAGGGAGAAGCCCTATTTTTACTGCATTAGCTTTTGTAGTTCAAATAATTAACATTTCTTTTGTCAGTAAACTGAAGCATGGGCATGAATTGAAGACGAACAAATAAAAATATCATTTTTTTCCCCAACACAATAAGGACTGGATTCTGCCAACCCTCACGCAGCTTGCTTCCCTGGTAACCCAAGCGTAAATGTTCGTGCGTTCAAGGCCTGACTGGAGCTCTTCTGCACGGCTTGTCCTTCAAAAGCTAAATGACAATAATAAATTGTACTACTTAAACAAGGAACCTATTTCACCTTTTCACCACACTCATAGAAAAATGGCAATGCTAAATGCACTTGAAGATCACAGGCCTGGTATGCAAAACAGGTCCTGTGCACCAACCTGACACACTTCTTAAGGGTTTGTTGCTATGGTGCTATTGCCTTAACGAGTTAAAATATCCCTTGTCAGCCGCTGTGGGAGCCTAGACAGAAAAGTAATCATCAAAAAATAACCGAATATTGTCTTTAACTACAGTCACTGAGCAGTTAATTTTTTTTAAAGCTTTAAGCACCCTTAACTTCACGTTTGGCTATTAACCCACCGACTTATCATTAACTATATGGACTGAATGACTGATTTCCAGACAATTGGTCCAAAGCTGGGTTGCTTTTTAATTTTTTTTCTGAAGGACTTTAATATCTCTCGGCACGCAGACAACCTATTGAATCCCCCGTAACTCCGGGGGTGAGCAGGGAGGTACTTGCAGGTTATCAGCCTAGAAACACACTGCTCAGAGCTGATAAACTCACTGAGGCTCTATCCTGCTTTCCAATTTAGCTGAAGCCTTGCTAAGCAGCAGGAGTAACCTGACTGAATTGTTGTGGGTCACAGCTTGAGGTCCTTAATCAATATTCCCAGCTTAATCAACGGGAGTTTAGCTAGCCTGAAACCCAAATGAGGATATTTCTGGTATTTACCGTGGTGCTTGTCTTTTTCCTATCGGGACAACTGGTTATGGATAAATGTAATGTTGCTGCAGAAATGATTAAGTGTTAATTGGACTGCTTTTTTTTTTTTTCCTCACCCCCTCTAGCTTTAAAATGCCTACAGCTAACATTTTCTAGCGGCAACTTGCTTAGGGTGGTTAGAGACATCTGCTAATAAATGGAGAACTTTTTTTTCATTAATAAACTCTTCTGACTCACAGTTCTTATTCTAAGCCACAAGACCATCCTTTCCTCCTGACTTAAGATCCATAAGACCTAAGAAGCTGACTCTGACTCACCAGAGAAGGGCTGGGGTTGGACTGTGTCTGCTACGTGCATCTTTCTTCCGAAAACAACACAGCCAGAAATAAGATGGGAGAAAGCCTCCAGTACACTGGCCCTGGTTTGTCTCTGGGAATCACTGGGATTTTGATTGCTCCCTTTGGTATGAGAACGAATTAAGCTCAGATTTGTAAACAGCAGTCTAACCACCCCTGTGCTGACAGGCACAAACGTCAGGAAATATGTAGTTAGTTCCACTGGCACTGCATCTTTGAACTTTAATTGTAAGTACCTCTGTCATACCAGGGGAAGTAGAACAACACATCTGGAACTAAAAGCCTCCTGCTAGACTTTTCACACTATTTCCAGCTTTTTTCCAGATAGGAGTTTTCAGTAAAATATTTTCTAATTAAAAAATACTGATTCCTTAGGATTATTGTTTTTCTTGTGGGAGCTACAAAACATGCCCAATACGTTTCTCAAATAAAAGTAATAAGGAGAAAAATTATGGATATCAAAGCATCACGTTTTTCCATTGTTGACATTTAGAATTGTGTTTTCTTTATTCAAATATCTTCTACAATTTAAATAATTTTACTTTTAAGCAATCAAACAAAATCCACTTGAAAGTATTGAAATTAAATATTTCCATTGACTCAAACTGCATTTTTATTGCTTGCCTGCAAATATTTTCCACAGCTTGATTTTCAATCCCATTTTGTGACTTGAGGGACTTTTTCCATTTCTCTCCACAGAAAATAGTAACCAGATATTTTGTGCCTGAATGAAAAATAGGATGAAGTTCCAGCTAAGACTGCCCACGTGCCCTTGGAATATGCTCACAGAGGAGCAGCACACCTGTGCCATCGCTTTGGGTATGCAGTAAGGCTCTCCTGTAAGTCAGGCAGGAAAGGAGCGCTCCATCAGATCGAACGTGCTACAGGCCTCCTGCAAGGAGTTGCCAGCATGAGGCTCAGCAGGACAAGAAAGTAGACAGGAATAGACAGAGAACTGGGGGAAAATAATTTTTCTGCATATATTTACTGAATTTTCCAATTGCAGAAGTGCAGTCCTGTGGATTCACAGTCACCAGAATGAATATCCCAGTGTAACAAAAGCACTAGGTTTCCAGTATCCTTTGCTAAATGCTAAAATCCTGCAGAAAAATCTGTTACTGTGCATAGGGAGGGTGACAAATCTCACAGCGAAGTACTAGGCTGTAGCTCTGGAGCCAAGAAGTTGCAGAGGCAGCTGTTGCCTTTCTTTACCCGTGTTGCCTGCCTGCCTCCAGCCCTGCGCAGCAGTGGGACCGGGAGTGCACCACTAACTCTGGCTGCATCCTGAACGCTTGTAAAGCTGACTCCTCAGGCTGCAGCAAGCCTGCACTAGAAAGATGTTTCCAGCTCCCAGGAATGAAATAGCACCTCTGCCAGCACAGTTTATAACAGGGCCTCAGGCAAAAAAGCCCCAGTATAACTACAATCACCTCCACGGTCACAGTTGTCATTGTCCCTGAGGGCAGAATCCACAATAAAACCTAGACCCACGAGCAGCAGCACCTTGCCAGCCTCGCTCGCTGCAAGCCCTGGACTGGGATGCTGAGATGCTTGGGCTAATGAGCTACTGGGTGTGGGGCCCCCAGGATGCAGAGCTTAGGGGCTCCTACAGCTTGGATGTTGGGCTGGATGGTGGGCTGTGAGGATACTGGGACTGCAGGACTCCTGGGCTGTAGGGCTGTTGGGCGGTGGGCGCATGGAAATGCTAGGGTGGAGGGCTGTGGGCTGGGTCCAAGGCTGCAGGGGTGCCGGGCGGAGGGGCTGCAGGGCCCCGGAACTGCATGGGCAGGTCTGGGATGCGGGGATGGATGCTGGGCTGTGAGGCTGCGGGGCTGAAGGCGGGTGGGGGCATGCGGAGCTGCTGGGCCGGGTGCGGGGCGGCGGAGCTGCTGGGATGCGGGGCTGGACGCGG
>KZ505934.1:308490-340861 GCA_002844005.1 Limosa lapponica baueri
TTTTCCTTTTTCACTTTGCTCTTGCAGCTGGCAACAAAGGACGCCGCATTTTCCATGCACGATGTCCTGTGGTGCCATCAGGTTACTGATTTATACCACTAGTCACGCCTTAGAGATCTCAGCGTCACACTCGGGAGCTCTTTGCCCACTGGCTGGAGTCACTCACAGGACACCAAACCTTGGCATCATCCTCGTTTTCAGCTTGCTGTGGCCATGTGCGAAGCAGAGCTGCGAGCAGGAATGGCACCCGGTGTCCTCAGCACCCCTCTTTTCCAAACTGCAGGGCATCCCCATTAAGCGGCAAAACAAACTTGTATTTACAGGTAGTTCCTTCCCCCCAGGACCCCTGCAGGCTCCCCGGCCACCCATGTGGGGTTACTTTTTTATTCTCTTATTGTATACTTTTGCTTCCTACCCTAAAAGACCTCTGCTGTCAGAAATGTCCTGGTATAAGTACAAACAGGCTGTGCTGCACTCATTTCTTAACCTGCCTTTGGATGAACTAAATAATTACTTACCTGGTTAACTACTTCTCATCAAATATAGACAGTACCAGCCTCTAGGACACTGCATGCAGTACAATGAGTTTCCCAGAGCTGTCCTGTACCACTTGTGCAGTGTTAGCAGCACAACTAGAGCTCAGGGGGCAAAATCCAGTACAGTATGTTTCTCAGTCCTCACATGCTCCGTGGGCCACTTCTGGAGTTTTTTGAAGCAGCCAAAAAACTGATGCTTGAGCTTGTCATGAACAGCAGGAGGAAAATACATTGGTTTTTACCCAGTTTTAATTTGCAGAGCCCAATATTTTCCAGCAGAGGTGCAGACCATCTGTCAAGAATTTAAGGCAACTGACAACAGGGCCGATTTTCTTAGCTCCCTTTCCCCTACAGATAACCTACAGATCCCCTCAGGGCCTGCAGACAATAGGCTGCAAACTGTTGGCGTTGATAGATGAGCTTCCTCCCGCTTCACACAGCCTGGAAAAGTGCTTGGTTGTCTCTTACTTAAACAAATTAAAGATTCCAACCCCAAACAATGCTAGAGCTAATAATGGAAACAGGGACCCGTTTAGGATTTGAGTCTCCTACCTCCTGATCCTTTTCATCTGCACCTGTCTGCTGAGGCACCCGCTTCTTAGGTTTTCATTTAATAACAAAATGCACAGATGTATGTGAGTGCATGTGTATGTGTGTGTGTGTAAATTCACGATGTTAAGCAGAACATCTGAGTGAGGCAAGGGACAAAAAAAATCATTCGAAAGGTATCAGTGCTACAAACTGTGGCCTTGACACAGGGTTTGAGCTGGCAAGGTGGGGAATTAAAGTCTTTTCTACAACAGCAACAAGAAAAAAATCATTTTCTGCCTTTTCTACTCCTGAGAGGCTCTTCTGCCTCAGCTGACTGATATTCTCTGTATCAGCTCCCAGGGATGGACGCCGGTCACAGGCAGAACCAAACACGTAACACTGCAGCACCAGCATGAATACAGATATACAGAAGCAAGGACACATTTAATGCTGTAGACTCCTGGAGGCAAGCTTGGCTTGCGGCTCCCGTACCCATGTGCCAAGGTACTTGCATGCAGTGCAGTACAGACGTGTTCAAACCCTTGCACCACAAAATACTGGAACTATTTTAAGTGTGGGAAAGCATCTGGCTAGCAACACAAGCTTTGTGTATTTGGGTCTGGCTCGATTAAAAACCTTGTTTCTTCCAGAATATTGGGAGTAATGAAAGTGCCTGCAGTAAAATACCCGATAAGCCTCTCTTCCTCTATAGAGAGGGTAAATGCATGTCATTTTCCAATTAGCTCTTGCTCTGAGCAATTATGTTGATCAAATAATTGAATAAGTGACAGGAATGTGAATTCTGGAGGCAGTTAATTTCATTCATCTGCCAGTTTATAGTTTGACTTGCATGAACACATAAACCAGGCTAATGTGTTATTTATAGCTTTGAAAATACAATTATAACAGTAAAACATGAAGAGTTGTGTGTTGGGTGTGCAGAGAGGAAGATTTCTGCTCGTAAATTATAATAATAGCCTAATGAGGGAGTTTGTCATTTCTAGCCAGCATGTAGGACAGGAAGGATGTGTGCCTTGTGTTTAAAAAAGCGAACAAGGTTGGTGTCAGTGTTAGCAGGGAGGAAATAGCCATGACCTGAATGTGGGCAGGGGGGGCAGCCGAAGCTTTACCCTCCTGTTCTGCGAGACGTGGTGTGTGTGCTGCCCCAAGGACTGCCAATGAGGGCTAAACATGCCCCCCAGCTCTCCCTGCCCAGGTGCACATACACCCTTCTCAAAGTGAAGCTGAGCATCATTTCTGAGGGAGAACCAGGACTGTGATCCTTTGCCTGGAGGTGGGTGCAAAAAGAGACAAACTAGGTGTTCCCGACTTGGGATCAGTCTAGGTAGAGCAGCAGGGTGCTCTGGAAAAAACCCCAGTCAAGCATGCTCAACATCGAGGTACTGGAACTACGCTTGCAAACCTGGTCCTGACTTCCATCAAAAGCATGAATCCTGCTTGCGAGTTCTCTTCAAAAATGATATTTTTAAAAAAGAGCTCATCAGGCAAACCATTTGTTTTTATTCTTAAAGCTATCTTTAGATTGTCTTAACTGATTGTACCTTTTATCTGAACCCCCTGTAGCAACCTGGCCTACCGTCCAACAGGAACTAATTAGCAGAGATATACAGTAATAAAAGTAGTGTACAGGCATGAGCCATCGCCTCGCAGGGAGTATTACCTGGGTGAGTGCTACACTGACTGCAAGGAGGAAATTTGTGCGATTAATTGCTTCCTGATTAAAGGCATTTGCAGTCTAGCCCTTACATCTTCAAGGCCGAAAAACACACACCGAGTTAAATACGGAATTTGCCTACAGTAGTGAAAAACATTGCCCCAGACAGCAGGATTCAGAGCTGTAATTTTGGTTGGGAATAAACACTTTGCTGTCTAAGCGTGTTATACCCCGAGCCGGGTATGTAGAAAGCGCTCCAGTCAAAACTAAAGAAACTAAAGGGCCACAGAAGGTCTTGCGTGGGTTTAAAAGATTTTCTAAACCAGTTCAGTTGAACCCATACAATCTTCCTGTGAGGACACGATCTTAGGGGAATTAATTTCACAGAGCATGAGGCAGCAGAGCCAGAACCTCCCCCCAGGGGGTCTCAGGCTAGAAGGCTATTTAAATGGTAATAAACTTCAGGGGAAAACAAAAAATGGTGACTGATTACAGGCACACCAGGAGAGGGGCTATTTGGTGTGAAGATGCCAGGCGGTGGCGCAGGGGCCTTCTGCCTACTGTGCACACCGCTTGTCACCAAGCAAACAAGATGGGGTTTAATCCCAGTGGGAGGGAGGAGACCTACTTCAGGCCGGGTGGACGGCAGGAGGGAAGGGTTTGCTGTGGGAGGCATTGGGTTCGGGTAAAACGAGGGAGGACGGAGGCGTGGGCAGGAGTGGCGTGGTGGACTGCCACTCCTGGTGCCAGCCGGCACCCACGTTGTGCTCTGGTGGAGCCACATCCCAGAACAGCCGCTGATCCAGCCTCCCTGTGCACCCTTCATTAAGCATCGGAGTTGTCCCGAGGGCATTTCCTCCACCCTAACACAGTGCCATGTACCACACCAGGTCAAATGAAGCAACTTTATTTTAGCGTGTCCAACTCTATTATGGCTGCCTCCTGGAAAGTTGCAACGCTGGTGATTTATGGAGCCTATTGCTCCTGCTGAAGAAGGGGAAGGCTTTGTTTGGGACCACAGTTTGTCACACTAGAGTTGAGGTGTCACAGAAACACATACTTTGTTTGCTCATGTGCCACTGTTGCTCTAGTCTCGCCCCCCTATTGCTTCTTTGCCAGCTGGTCTTGTGCAATTCAACGGAAATATATTGATACTCCACAAATGAAAAGCACTTTACCATCTAATTAACTGAGTATAGGAGTGGGCCTCTCAAATTCAGGAGGACATATTACGCTCTTCAGTGCCTGCTTAAGCACCTTGCTGGATGGAAGTCGGATGGACAAAGATTACAGATCTTTCCTTGCAACCCCCCCAACCCTCTTCTCCCCATACACATTGTCATTAGCGAGAGCAGGTGGGAGGTATATGGCCTGAATTACGATAAACAGATGCACGGGCTGTAACTTAACATGCAGTTTGGCCTCCTTCCTCCACAAAGCCAATCTGGCACCTCTGCTGGAGAAGCTGCATTGCAGAGTGGGAAAACAATCAATCCTGCCAGTTGTTAGTGAGGGGAAAAAAAGCAGAATAGGAGCTGCTTATCAGAGACCCACATTTTGAGAGGAAAATTTGCTGAATCCTGAGGAAGGAAGGATTCTCTGCAGAGCTTCAAGTACTCTTCTGACAATCCCATCCTGCAGGAGCTGGGGCAGGGAGCTGGGCCCCTTCCTATTGTGAAAACTGGGTCTGGAGAACTGAAAATGAATGTAACAGGAGCCCCAGACTGCAGCAGTGCTGTAAAGCTGTATTTAAAAAAATATGTATAACAAAACATGGTAGTCTTAACAAACCTGACTGGCACAGATGGTCATCACTGAATTGTGATTTTAGAAACAGTAGGAATGACTCAAAGCCCAGAGAACTTGAAGTCTGGAATTATTTGAGGCAAAGTTTTCCCTTGTCCCACAATCAGGTTCAGGGGTGTCTGAAGTTCAGATCTCAATTTTGCCCAAGTTTGCAGGTGTTTAGGTTCACATGCCTCGTATCACAAAGGATGTATCTAACTCTCTCTCACCTTCATAAGAATTTTGATTTTGACTGCATCAGCTTTCTGGGAGGACAGAGAAAAAACCGTATGTGTTGGTGCAACTAGCTAAAGAGCTGCATGATTAATTAATTTTCTTTTAATAACTTTAAATCATCATTAATCCAAGCATCTCCAAGGAATTCCCAAGCAGCAGTGAATTTAATGCTACCTGCTCTTCTCCCTGGTCCACCTCCCTATCACAGTACATTCAATAATCACATGCCAATGTATTTGCACATATGAACAAGATTCCCAACAGCTGCAAGGGCAATTTATATTTTGGGTAATCTAAGCCGATGCCTCAGAGTCCAGCTCCTGCCATGACATGAAGAGATTAATATCTCACCTTTCATACCTGCTTTTAGCTCTTGTAGTGGTCTATGGGAACAAATTGAATGCAACCATATCTGCTTGCATATACAGCGGGTGCCTGTTTTCCCTGTGCCGAGGTGGTGCTCACCAATGCAGAGCTCTTGTGGGACCCCCACTGGTGACCACGTGCCATCACAGCTCTCTTCGAGTAATTTGGGGAGCAGGTTCTCTCCATCCTCCCCAGATATGATTATCTGCCTGGGTGAGAAGTGGGATGCTCAGGCCATTGAAAGGTATGCAGCCAAGATCCAGATACTGCATGGGAGGGGGAGAGGATAAATGCCACAGGGTCACAGAAGGGTGATCTAAAATTGCCTTAAAGCTCTCCTGATCAGCCACGTAAACCACGGGGAAGGGGAATACTGCTCAGTGCTCAGCACAGGCCAGGCCTCTTGCTAGCACTTGCTCTCTGCTGTGTCAAACAGAGCACATCTGTCACAGAGAATCCAATTCAGCTTCAACTCTGAAGTTGAGGACTGTATTACAGGGTAATTGCTCTGCCCAAGGTAGCTCAATCAAATTCTGATCGATTACTCCAGTCAGCACCCCTTATAATTATAAAGGTCATAAATCTATTTTCACAAAAACAGGATTCTACATAAGACTGGGAAACATTTTTTCCATAGTTTGGGATGTTTTTCTCTCTCCACCACCTTTCAGGGTAGGGATTGAACACATCTCACAACACCTGAACCTCTGAATTAAAAGTTGTGTCTACAGGCTGTGCTCACAAACCTTCTTGACAGATAAACTCCATTCTGGATTTGATTTTCTTCAGAGAAAACACACTGGGAGCATGCAGAACTACTATTTTTAAGTAAAAGGTAACTCAACTAAAACATAAGAGTTGTGCAGCAAAGGGAACATAAAGAGTTTGTAAATTAGGCAGATTGATGGTGGGGACCTTCTGCATTATTGTGCTGGAGTGCAAATCTGCATTAGGAGCATGAGCTCTCATTGGAATTTCAGTCTAATATTGAAGTAAAATGACAAGAGGTCACACAAGTTTGACTTTGAGAAGTCATTAAGCTGAACATCTTACATGCGACAGCTGAATCTGGGACAAGCGACTTTCCGCATCTCTGCAGGGGCTTGCAGTCGAGCAGAGTGTCTCTCAGGTGGAACAAAAGTCATGTGTTGGTACATACCTTTAGAAAAAGTAGAAAGTTGAGATCCTCTGCAGAATACCTGCTGATGGTATAGGAATACAGCAGGAAACATGAAGAATTAAGAACTTAACAGTATAAAAATTAGAAAATGTATTAAAAAAAGCACTGCCAATGAAGGAAAAAGAGCTGACCCTAACATCTGAATGGTTCGGTGCAGCACCTGTGTTCCCCAACGTGCTACAAAAACATCCCAATCCACACTGTGAGGTAGCACAGATTTAACGCCTGAGCCTGCCCACGGCACACTGAGGTTTGAAAGGACAAAACTCCACCTAGTGAGGAGATGGTTTGTACTGCACATTCAGCATTCAAGTTCAGTATGAGCAGATACCACTGCCAAAATAATCTCTGGAAGGTAACAAACCCCATAGCGTTGTGCTGTCCTGGTGTTGATAAGGCCTCACGCATCTAGCCAAAGTGCCATGAGACTAGAGAACAGCCTCTCCTCAATTTGAATCAGATACAATGTTGAGAAACATTTCCTTCCAACTTCTGCTTATTAAACCACACACTGACTTTGCAAGAATGTAACTGCAGCGCCATCACTCGGCTTTCATCATCTGCCTGCCGCTTACATCTCCCTCACAAATGACTGACCTGAAGCTCTTCGACATCATTGTTGAAATTTATTAGTGGACTTGAACTTTGAACCAACATCCTATTTCTGATGATGATGTAATAAAAACAGAAATACACCACTAGTGTTGTATGTCCAAAAGTTTTAATACATGGTCCTCACTGTTCGGAAAAGTTATTGCATCAAATTCTAATACATAAATTTATCTGAATTTAAAAAAAAAATCTACATTTTACACATCACAGCAGCTAAAGGAAACCAGATTTTATATGAAAACATCTCAAAACAGAAAAATATGACTAATTCTTACCCAAATCAACAAAACTGCTATCATATTATTCAGTAGTTACTACAAATCTGAGCTTAAACAACACTATCCCCACGAGTACAGCTCAAGAAAAGTGCCATTCCAAATTACTGTCTGCAAATCTGAAATTTATTAAACCATGACTCTCAGCATGTTGACATTTTCTGTTAACTGAATTAACATACAAAGCATGTTTCATTTAATTGCACACCATTTTCCTTAAGTTATTGGTTTTCTTTTATTATGACTTGAATAGATTTACAAAATATTAATGCTACCTACAGCAGTTTATACAAATCCACACGTGTGTTTGAACTGTGACAGGCACACGAACATGATACTTGATCACCCAAAGGAAAAGCCAGATTCCCTGATCCATTAAAAGCAACATCCATGTAAGCCCACTGCTCCACGGATGACAACCCTGCGGGCCATAAATAGGTCGATGAAGGGAGCAGCGACAGAGACATAACAGAGCACGTGGCGGAATTACATTCTACACTTCATCCTCTGATGAGGATAAGATGTACTACACCAGCTTGCAACAGAAGCATGAATAGAGCTCTCCTCCTATTCAACCTTATGCCAGAGTTAAGAATCAGGAAACTACAATTCTTACACAAAATCCTCAAGCATCACAATAATCAGAGTCTTGAGCTGCAGTTCCACAGCTTACCCTTCTCTTGCACAGGAAAAAAAAAAAATACGTAAGGCTCATCTGTATTTATTCTGCTTTCTTCTCCTGTAAAGAAAACAATAAAATATATCTGTCCTCAGAGAAAAAAAAGCCCTCTCTTCTCCCTCTAACTTCTACCCATCATCATGGAGAGCACTCATTTATAATCCACTTGAAAGTATTTCTCAGATTAAGTAAAGCCAGGTTTCTACCTTTGGTCACTTAAACGGATGACAGAGAATATATTACTTTGATATACATCACCAGGTTCTGGTATCAAAAATAGCTCACTAGTGAAATAACGCCTCTGTGGCGCTCTCTTGGAGATAATATGTTCACACAAGTTCTAATTCTCACTGTTCCTCTACCTTAAAATAAAACTATAGCTATTTCAGTGGTTTCCAATCATTTTAGCTGAGAGCAATTACCTTCACTTTAAAACAACTTTGTATAGGGCTTTTTCTGTGATCTGCTAGCAAAGGGTCCAAACACTGGAGAGCAAGTGAGCAGAGACAGTAGGATGCTTTGCAAAATCTCAGAGTTCAAAAGGCATCCAAAGAGCAGGAGAACAAAAACTAGTCACTAAAGTGAAAACTGCATTGCACCAGCACTGCAAAAATAGGGAGAAATTAAGAAGCTCCAGTATAAGCAGTTATGCAGAATGTTTTACTTTTATATCTTTTGTTTGTTCAGGCAGTCACAAGGCATTCATTGCCATGATACAAACTCCAAAAGCTTTCATTTGAAAGTGCAAGAGGAGTAGGATACTCGATTATTCCAGTTAAGAACACTTACTGAAAATCTATTACAAGGTTACTTAGTGTAACATGATTTTCTCACAACTAAGAAATCCTGCACTAAATGGGAATAAGTTTACACAGCTTAGAAGATGATGCTGACAGCTTTCTAAAGCCAGCCCTTACACAAGACTTGGCTTATTTTATTTTCAGAGACGTACTGAACGAGATAGCCATCACCATTCAACCCAAGCGTACAAGCATTTGCACAAACTACCTCCATCTGCATTAGAGGTCCCGAGCAAATACAGACCTTGTGTTTTCTGCAGAAGACAACAGTTCTTCTCGGTTATTGCTATATTACAGGAAATGATACTAATATTTGCAGAAGAGACAGTGTGTATTTTGAAGATCACATAATTTACAAGAAGCCCCACCCAGTCTCTTCATCCTGTGCTGCTTCTGTACAGCAAAACTAGCATTCTGTTTCTTCCAAACGAAACAGTACCTTCAGACCCTCTCCCTGCCCTGCACACCTCAAGAGCATTTATGCCTCTTTGCTATGGTTTCCACCAGTAACGGCCCACAATGCATTTATGACAGCACCTCAAGCAAGAGTGCATAGTTCACCAAATGGACTTGACCCTAATGAAGTCCATGAGAAAACAAGAATGGGGAACACAAAGGGGAAGGGAAGAAAGTTATTCTCACTTCTCCAAAGGGAACAAATGTTTCTGACAGGAGAAGGTTTGTTTTCAGAGAGCTGTAATTTAAGCCAAAAGGCCAGCTTATTAAACAAAAGCAGCCCCTTCACTCCCACACAAAAACCTATAAAAACCCCATTTTTAATTTAGACCTGTCTCTGAAACGAATGAAGAGAATCTGAATGTTGGAGAAACTGAAGAGTCTGCTTTGCTACCAAACAAATCAGACTGTGCAAATCCATGTTGTTTATCTTCAGTGCTGAGTCAAAACTGGATGGTGGAGATGCCTCACCAAATACCACACCCTGGGAGCATGTCAGCACTTCCCCTCCTACCAGAACTCTGCCTTGAAAAAGAAGTCCCACAGTGATGTGATGAGAAGTGATCTTTTCCTGCCATATCGTGTATGCGTATTTAAGACTCTCACAAACATTTGGCCAAAAATTGTATATTACAGTATTTCCCAAGTCACAAACACTACACAAGCCATTCTTACAGGATATGCTGTCCAAAGACACGTGACCTCAACCTTATTTTTTTCTCCCATCCACCAGGAAAAGCATTGCATCCTTGCAGGCTTTGATGGTAAATCTTCAGCTTCTGGAATGCAGCAGTAAAACTTCTGCATTTTTCAGGGACTCAAAAAAAACCCCCAACATTTAGTTCACAAATTCAATGTACAACATTTTCAGTAAGTGCTTTCACACTCTGTTCATAAGAACAGTTAGGTCACTTCACACCACAGAGGTGGTACTTTCCGGATTTACACGCATCAACCTTGAAGCATTTCTCAGATCCTGTAGCTGCTTGGCTGGCTTTCCAACTCCTTCCTCAAATCTTTTTTCCACAACAGGAAGGACAGTTTCATACAGGAAGGATGCATTCTGCCTAATGAAGGCTTTCTTCTCAGGGTCCTGTTCACATCGTAAACTGTAATCAACATGCTGGACAGCCACTAGGATGATTTCCACGAGACTCTCTAAAAGAACCATATGCAGCTCTGGAAAGTAAAGCTTTAACGCTTCTTCCAAGAAGGCCATAGTCTGCTTAGTGAAAGCTACTACGGTATAGCTAAGGTTGACCCAGCAGTCATCACCCGTGTATTGGTCAAAATTGGCCACCCCGCAGCTCCTCATCTCCTCCCTGAGTTTCCCCAGAGCCTCTGGAGTCATTAGGTTCATCCTTCTCCACATTTCCTCAGAGTTGCGGTGCTTGGTGGCCTCGATGATGATATCCTTGTAGCTCTGTAAAGCACCTTTGATATCCTTCACCAGAAGGGCATGAATGATGAAGGTGAGATCCAGCCCAATCTCACTAAGCTGCTTGCAGTGTTCTTTAGCTACCTTGGATATTAACGAAAAGCAAAGGCTGTTACTAGAGTGTAGTAATGGGCCCCGTTTACATCTTACACATTTACCAAATTTACCATTCTCAGAAAATGGTGAAGTGTCAGTCATATTTCACTCATTTCTCCTGCTTTAAGAAATTCCTTATTAATGAGAAATTAATAACTGAAAGATAAACCCTGCCTATCAAAAATACTCTACACAATCACATTATGACCCCACATGCACACACTTTTTTTTTTTTCCCTATTAGCAGCTGAAAGAAATTATAACCTGAGAAAGTTTGTCTTGCAAAAAATTATAGAAATGCAGTCTAGGACAGACTTGGAAAACAAACAAAAAGTCTTCAAAATACTCGTAATTCAGATGTAGCTTATGTAAATTTTTGGATGTCCTACTGGCTAAAGGCAAATTAAGAATAAATACATACTGCATTTCTGATAAAGGCAGAGTTTTTCTTCCTGTGAACTTTCATCTCAATGCTTCCCTCTGTTAAACTGAAAAAAAAACCCCACCACCAAACCAACCCCAAACCAATATTAACCTTTCAATGAAGAAAACCTCTCCAGAGATCCACACAAGATCTAATAACTAACCTAGGGTTAGAAAAGAGGATTTCCAAGCTTCACAGCCTTTGTTCTGGCCATCATGTCACATCACCCTCTTTGGACCCTCTTACCTTGACACACTCTGCTGCAGTCGACAAGCTCTCTTTACTATCAAATACTTGCTTACTGAAGGCATCTACAAACATCCTCATGGAAGAGCGGGCCCAGACAACGAAGGCCGAGTAGCAGCCGTTGTTACCAGCGAAGTCTGTCTCAAACTCTCTCGCTGTCTCTAGAAGGCTGGTGAAGAAGACATGGCAGAGCTTGTGGATGTAGAGCAGCGTGGCACCCTCGATGCGCAGCTGTCGGATGGCCGTCTGCACTGCGGCTGCCCGGTTCTTCAGGAAGAGCTCACACGCCTTGGTGGACTGGCCCAAGCGAATGAGCTGGGACACGGCTCGGCGAGTGGCCCGTGGCCCTCCCCGCAGTGAGCGGTCTGGAGACAGCTCAAACACCAGCACGTCCGTAAGCTGCCGGACCCGCTCATCCACTTTGGCCCGCAGCTCCTTCACAGGCTGGCTCACAGGCTTGTCCCCCAGGTACTCGTTGAGTTTATCCAAGAGGTCCACTGCCCCCTCAAAGTCCCGCTGAGCGATGCAGACATCCAGGTCCTCAGGCAGTTCCTGGATCCACTCAAGTGAGAGGTCGACCACCTCCTCCTCCGCAGAAGGCTCTTCCTCCTCCTCCTCCTCATCCTCCTCAAAGGGGTTGGTGGATTCAGGGGGCGTTGGGGCAGGTCGGGGAAGGGCCTCCTGCTCCAGGCGTCGCTTCTCGCTGAGGGCCCGGTTGCGCTTGGTCTCTTCCAGCACCTCCAGCCACTCCTTCTTGATCTTGGCATTCTCGGCCTGGAAGATACGGCTCTCGGGGAACATGAGCAGCTTGAACATGTCCTTCATCGGCGGGTTGTCCTTGACGTTGACCACAGCCAGCCCGTCGAGGGGGTAGAGGGCATCGTAGCGGTAGGCGCCACGGCGGTTGGGCAGGGCAGTGGCCACCAGCAGGCAGTCGTTCATGAGGAAGGCGTGCACCCGCTGGATCTGCGCCATGTGGTCGGCATCGTACTCCACCAGGTCCCCATTGTAGACCAGGTACTTGCCGGGGCTCTCAGGCAGGAGGTCGCGGCAGCCCTCCACCTTCTCCAGGAGGGTGGTGAGGGTGCGCTGCCGCCCCTCCTCGCTGGCCGCGGCCTCCTTGGCCGACAGGGGCAGGAAGGGATCAGCGGCGGCGCGGCGGGCGCCCAGGGCGGGGTCGTCACGGTCGGCCTGGAGGAGCAGGGCCTGGGTGACGGCCTCCATGATGCCCTTCTGCTCGGTCAGGATGTGGCTGAGCTGGTACATCTCGCTCTCCAGGTAGCTGATCTCCCGCGCCGTCTCGATGAACTGCCGGTAGTTCTGGTAAACGTTGCGCTTCAGGCTCTGGGCCGTCTCCTCGCTCAGCGCCTGGATGCGCTGCCGGTGCTCCTGCAGGTCCCGGTCCCCGTCCGACTGCTGCGACAGCTGCTTCACGTACTCCCCCGCCGCGAAGCCTCCCGACTCCAGCTGCCGCCGCAGCCGGCTCCCGCCGCCTTCGCCCAACGACAGCGCCATCGCCATAGCCGCCCCACCGACCGGTGCCCGTTCCGCCGCCGGGGAGACCGCCGCCGGGGAGACCGCCGCCGCCGCGCCTGCGCACAGGGGCACGTACGCCGCCTGCGCCGGCCTCGCCGCGCCCAACGCGCACGCGCGGGCGTCCCCAAGGGACGGCGGGGAGGGCGTTCGGCGCATGCGTAGTGGGAGGGCGGCCCTGCCGATGGTGGCGCAGCGCGCGTGCGCACAGCGTCTCCGGAGCCGCCGGGGCGGCCGTAGCGCCCGGCCGGTGGGGCGGCACTGCAGCCGCGATGGCAGCGGCGGAGGACGAGGACTTTGTGCTGGCGCTGCAGCTCCAGGAGCTGTGGGAAGCGGAGGATGCGGCGGCGGCAGCAGCAGCGACGGCGGCGTGCCCTGAGGCCTCGCCGGCCCCGGAGGCCTGGCCAGCGCCCTCGCCGCTCCGCCCGCTGTCGGTGGTGGACGAGGCCTGGGAGCTGCTGGACCCCAGCCCCGACGTACACGGCCTCTTCGTGCAGTTCAACGAGACGCTCTTCTGGGGCCGGCTGGCGGCTGTGGAGGTGTCGTGGAGCCCACGCATGACCCTGTACGCCGCCGTGGTGGGGGGGTTGCTCTGGGTCGGGCCGGAGGGCAGCCCTGCGTGGGGAGGGGGCCGGGGCTCCTGCCAGGCATCGGCCGGCCCCGGCGGGGAGCCGAGGTGCGGAGGGGGGCTCTCTAGCCAGCCGCGGGCAGGCGGCAGGAGAAGCCGGTCCTTCCCGAGCAGCGCTGCCGGATGGCGTTCACCGGCCCCGGATTTCAGCAGCTGCCTCTGAGCGGCCCGGCAGTGCCAGAGCTGTCGGAAGAGCCTGTGACCCGTCAAATAAGCAATGGTTCTTCTCATCGTACAGCTGTGGGCTTTAGGGAGGGAGAGGAAAAGCTGTTATTTATCACTATATGCTGCTCCTCGCTGTAGCTCTGTAGGCACGACCTACTAGTGCCACAGCTTCTCATCCAGGTTTTTGAATGTCCTGCTTTTCTAACGTAGTTCATACCTCAGGATGTAGGTTGGTCACTGTCATTGTTTTGTCTTTCATTTGTCATCCATAGCTGCCATAAATGGCTTTTCCTGTGGTGCAGGCAAAACTGGAGAGATGTTAAAGTGGAATAACTTGGTCTTCAACTGTGTATGTTGAAACTTAAAAGAACATACTTCTCTTGCTGTCATTTTTCTTACTGCGTTTTTATGATAGTTTTACAGCATGGCAGAAAGGTAAATATGAAATGATAGTAGTATATTAACAAGACTTAGAATAGAGTAGGAAGGGGAATATACAAGAAATCTGAGATCTAAAAAAAGAAAAAAAAACTTCGAAGTGCAGGCTGCAGTTCTGCAGCAGATGAGCTGATGCAATTGCTGCCTGCTGGAGTCCTGCCCCCTCTTGTCCTCTGCTGGTTGTGGTACTCTAGACACATGAAAATATTTGGGTACTGAACTGGTAGAGGACTAATGTAATCACAACAACAAAAGAAAATGGAATTTTGAGATGCTTCTGCTACACAGAAGTGATGATAAGTAAAGGTTCAGTAAGCATCAAAAGTTGGGGGAGAGTGAGGGGTGAAGTTGCAGCAATGAGCAGTTAAGTCGATGTTGGCTGCTGTGAATCTCTAGCCTCTGTTTTATGTATTTCACTCCATTAGCAGTTTTCATGAAAACCGTCCTCTGCCTCCTAAACAGGTTAGCTTGGAACAGTCCATTGTGATCTCCACTGTCCCCCCCTCCCCCGAGGATTGCTAGCTTCTAATTAAGTGATTGCAAGAGCTCTAATAAATTATAGTATCTCTTTTGGTAGTTCAGTCAGAGTTTATTCTAAGAAACTTGTGGGATTTTTCTTTTTCTTGCTTAATGATTAAACTCAACAGAAATGAATGAAAATGAAAAACTCAACAGAATTTTTCAAGTAACTACTAAAAGTGTTTTTTCATGTTCCGAGTTACCTAGTGTATGTTGGAAGGGGCCAGCATTTTAACTCCAGTTCTCAATTTTCTTTATGTACTACAGAAACAAGTAGCTTTTCATATTTGCTTTCCATGTCTCTTTCAGCTGTGCTGGAATCTGTAGGTATGAAGGAAAAGGTGGAATGTGTTCCATTCGTCTAAGTGAGCCGCTCCTGAAGTTAAGACCAAGGAAGGATCTCGTTGAGGTATTTGAAGGTTGCTCATGAATCTGTACATAAAACGTAGAGTGTTTACCCCCGCCCCCCTGTAGACACATTTTACATTTCCTACTGGAATTCTTAAACACAGTGACTTGTAGATCTTAAAATAGTGATGGCTTTATTGCTACATTTGTGTTGCTTATGTTGCAATATCATGGTAGTCTTTCAGTTTTAAGCTTCAAAATGGGGAACTCCAAGTAGGATTCTAAAGTCACTTGTTTATTTTACTGACTTTATAAATAAAGAAAACAACTTTTTGTACTCCTAAGTTATCCTCTAATATTAAAAACAAGCATGGATTTAAAGGACAATCAGAAAATGGCTTTAGTTTCATCCTTTAGGTCAAAAGGCCAACAGCAGAAAATAAGGATAAAGAATATGACTGTAAACATAACTATTTGTTGCTTCTTGTGCCTGTATCAGGGCTGCTGCTTTGAGTTGGCTCAACATTCGTATTTGCTTAATGAACAGAAATGCTGTAGAGTTTCAACTTTCTCACAAGGGTCTCTTTTTTTGGAATGCAGAGGGGATGATCTCTTTAAAGATCTGGCTTAAGTTTGAGGATTATTTCTCTTGTTCGGAACGTCACTTACTGTAGTAATATTCCCCAGCATGTTTTGGTGGTATGGGAATAGACATAATTTGATTTGACAAGTGGAATAAGTATTATATTTTTATGACCCAGACTGAACATGTGAATGCAGGAAAATACGATGTAAATACCAAGATAAATGTAGAGGAGTAAAATACTTCCAGCTTGATTTTGAAACTATATGTAATGCTTTTCAGTAAATAGCTAATGATTTGCATCATTTCAGACGCTGTTGCATGAAATGATCCATGCTCTGCTTTTTGTTACTAATAATGACAAAGATCGTGAATCTCATGGACCAGAGTTCTGCAAACACATGCGTCGCATTAATCGCTTGACTGGAGCCAATGTCACAGTAAGCATAATCCACTTAACCTAATTTAATAGAGATTTCTTCCTGATTTGGCTTTTTAGTAAGCCTGGTGTGGTATGAGTAATACACTTGTTCTTGTTAGACACTTCACAGTTGGTACCAACACAAATTTGCATCCAGGTGTATGCCAGTTCCATAGTTATTTTGTTAGGCATGGTGGTGGGAACAGGTTGAGGAAGATGTGGTGAGTCATTAGTCATATAATTCTCAAGTATATTCTCTGTAAGTATTTTTCTTACTTTTGTTTTAAACTTGAAACAACTTAATGACAACAACCGGGGACAGAATAGCTCTGTGTTCAGAATAGTATTTGAGGAAGAGCACTCTTGTTTTAGTTAAGATTTATTTCTATAGAGGCTAATGGGTTGGTGGTGTTTAATGTGTCTGATAAGATTAAGATAATAGCTGGAGGAAGTATATAATACAGGTATTGTTCACAATGCATTCTAAATAGTACATCATTTAGGGGGAAATTGCAGATAGATTTTCAAAATTATTTTATTGCAGTTCAAACAAGATGGCCAGGACATACTCATTTTTTTTATAAAACGGCTTTGTTTTAATGGTAGCTGAATGTTAATCAAATTTTACCCGGGTTCAGCACTTTTAACTGATAATGTAAAAATTACAACAGTAATGAATGGAATGAAATGGTAATACATTTTTACAAAAATATGGTAGAGCTAGTGATATAAAATTAGAAACTTTCTGAATGACTGCTCTGTTTTGTTTTAAACCTAGATCTATCATTCTTTTCATGAAGAGGTAGATTTATACCGCCAGCACTGGTGGCGATGCAATGGCCCCTGTCAAAATAGAAGACCTTATTTTGGGTATGTGAAACGTTCGATGAATAGAGCACCCTCTGCACGAGACTTTTGGTGGGCTGAGCATCAAGAGACATGTGGAGGTACATTCACAAAAGTGAAGGAGCCAGAGAACTTCTCTAAGAAATCCAAGGAGAAAACCCAGTCAGCTAAACTTCCAAATTCTGAGTCAACTAACAAAGGTATTTAAGACAATTTCTTTTTTCTTTTCCAAACAGTTCCTTGAACAAATACAGATCAACCACTACATGAGCTTTGGTTAGATATTACTGTTATGTAGCAAAGAACATGGCCCATTTTATTTGTGCGTTTCTAGGTTCCTTCTCAAATTAATTGTTTGCAAAAGGTTTAGTTTGCTACACTCTTTTCAAGCAGCGGATATTTCAGGCAAAGTACATAAAATACTAAGCCCATGATTTATATATGAAAATTTACTTTTCTTACTTTCTTCTCTTATTTTGCAGGCAAGACACAAACACGTGATACGCAAGATCTGATGCCTTTTAGTGGAAAGGGATATCGGCTCGGAGGAGGAGACAGTGTACTCTCAGAAAAAAGCATAAATTCCAGCAGCAGTGTTAGAAACAGTGAAACACCTGGTTCGCAGCATTGTTCAGCAGTAAAGACAATACCAATCCCTAAAAATGAGATAAAATTTGAAAAATCACCCCGTAGTGGCATCTTCTTTCCACTTTATACTGACGATGCCAGTGAGAAAATCAACTTGGCTTCAAAGCGTGAGTTTCCTAAACCCTCTGTTGCTAATACAAAAGCTTACAAGAATGTTGATGGATCTCCTGTTAAAATTGCTCGTGTTATGGAAGAAAAATCAAACCAAGGTTCTGCAAATGGCAAGAGGCTTATTCCGTTTCATGAGAGGCCACCGAAACAAGTTTGTTTTGAGCAGACAACAACAGCTGAGGTTGCACCAGGGAAAAAAAGCTCAGAATGTATTAATACACTGCAGCAATGGCCAAAAATGGAAGACAAAACTGCCTTTGAAAACTATTTCATTAAAAAAGGGAGCACTGATATTACTTCAAGTATAAATACACCTATGAAAACCAAAACTGAATGTACAGTGTCCTCTGCAAGTTCCAGCACTGCTGTAAGGCAGGATAAAAAAGTCAGTTGTCCTGTTTGCCAGGCTGAGGTTTCGGAGTCTAAAATAAATGAGCACCTTGATTCTTGTCTTGCATAAAACCTTTCAGAAAGCCGTCTCAAAAAGATAAACCAAGGCTGAAAACATTGCTTGAAAACTACTTTGCTCAGGGTTTGCTTAGCTGTGGTTACTTCCCTGCGTGCCTGTTCTGAACTGGAATGTAAACTACTGTCAGCATGCTGAACAACAAGTTCTGTGGAGTTGCACATCAGCGCTGACTAGGAAGCTCGCTGCTACTCATATTCTAAAGAATCAAATACTCGTGTTTTAGTAAGCGGATGTTTCTTCCGACGTTCTTGCTGCAGAATCTGGGTAATACAAGAGAAAGTGGATGGTTGCCGAACTGCATGTTTTCAAGGCAGTTTTTAAAATCAAGATATTTTCAATCCTGCTATTTTTTTACTTGTTCTTAAGACCCCTTTGTGGTGTTTTAAGTGTTTTGTGCCATTCTTAGTGCAAACCACTTATAATAGGTAAGAATTGTTCTGTGTACTGCAATGTAAGTAAGTGGCAGGTATTTTTAGAGTAGTAAATATTTTGCATAAGCCACAATTACACTCTCAGGTGGCCCTTCTCACCTTTGACCTTTTTGAAAACATAGATGAGAGTGAGAATCTCGAATACAGACTTCTGTCAAAGATGGGAGAGGCATAGGCATCGAAAACATAGCAACCCATCCATTTAGATTTAGTGGGTGGGTTGTGGCAGGAAAAGAGAAAATCCAGAAGGGCAATGAAGGTGCTGGGAAATCAAGCACAAGATACTTGTTTTCAAAAAGGATTTAAAAGTTAGCTGTACTGTTAGAAGTTGGAGTGGTCAAATTACATCTGTCTTACATGTCTCTTGTTCCAGGATTCCAGCTAGACTCTCCACCCACTTTCTCTGATTGTTTGCACAAACTTTGTGTTGGAAGTTCACTAGTTTTTAGGATATAGATATTATGTGCGTGAGAGACTGATCCCTCCATGCTGATACTCATAAGTAAAACATTGTGAGGAATATTGGAAGCAATACTGGTAAAGACTGTTCCTGGCTGTATCATAAAAGACTTTGTGATTTTTTCAGTTAAACTTCCAGTGCTTTACAGCCCAAAATGACATTAAGTTGACTTAGCTGACAGTCTTTGTTTTGCTGCTTCTGAAAGCCAGCCAGCTTGGTGGTTAGTATCCAACAAGCCAGCAAGTTGAGTACTAAAACCACTGTGCTGTGAAAAGTTACGAAAGCTGAGCAGATGTGTTTTCTGTATAAACTTTCTGAAAATGTTAACAGTTTTCGTGCTGCACTGAAAGTATTTAACTGGTTAAACAGTTAACAGCTTGACTCTACTTGTAAAACTGATTATAAATATTTTTGTTTAAAAAAAGAAAAAAATAGTGATGCTATTTCATATATTGTCGCTACAACTTTAAATGGCTATATTAGCCTCAGATGCACATATGTTTGCCTTTATATAATCAATTACTTGCTGCTCCCCTTTGAAATTGGGAAATAAACTGATGTGCAATGGGATTTGGCAAATGATACCTTTACTCTTCTTAAACGTTGGTGTATTTTTTTTAAATACTGACGCTACAGATGTTTAATGTCAATTGGATTGTTCTTGCATATTCTGAATAAAGGGGTACTGAATTTTAACTTTTCATTAAGCCTGGGTTTCACATGGCAGTTGTGGCCGTCTTGTGTTACTCACCTGTATATCTAATAACAGTCTAGTTTAATAGATCCTTTCTGTATTAACAACTTCCTTCTTCAATTTCCCTGGAAAAACAGGTGTTGGTGAATATAGACTGCATCAACCTCTGTCTTCTCCATCATATTTTTAGTACAGTTTCACTTTTGTTGTATTTCTGTGGAAAATTTTACAAATACTGATTCTAAAACTTAATTTGATGTCTTAATTTTCCATACTTCCTTCTTAAAACTGCAGTATCTGACAGTTTTCCCAGGGAAACTTGACTTTTACAAGGACAGTACTACTCAGAAGTATCTGTACTACCGTAAGTTTTCTTAAGCTGAGGACTAGGTTCACATCATGAATGGTCTGTCACATCATAAAGCATTTTTTGAGAGGTATTTCCCTTCCTGTTGTTCCCATCAGTTTCCTGGTTTGTCTTTCCCACTGCAACTGATGAGAGTAAAGGATTACTCCAGAAAGGGAGCATTGTGGGTATTGTTAAATACATTTTCATATTCAAATGGATTCTTTTTTCTTATGTCATCTTTTACTTCAACAGTGTTAATTTGAACAAAAAATAGAAACAAATGTGGGAATTGGCCTGTAGAATTCAGTGAATAGTGTCGCCTTGCGGGGGAACATAAGCTATTGGCAACTCCTGTCTCAACTATACAACTGTACTAAAATAGATGTTTTCAAAACTGAGCAGTTTTGGACCAGCTGTGAAAAAACATCACCTCTGCCCGTGCATGTTTTTACAGTGAAGTGTTATGGTGCCAAGATCTCTTTTATACAGAGATGAAGGTGACACAGAGCTTGGTGGGCAGGCTTCGCAGTTGCTACCTATTGCAGGCTATTTTTAACTGGTCATGGCTTTGGTTTTTCAGGTATGTGAATGCTGTTGCTGTAAGATTTTATTCTTGAATACAGTGTCCTTCCCACAATGATAACAATGGCTACCGGTATGCTTTTAAAATATGCCGGTAAATTTAGGTCAAAGGTGAGAAATTTCATCTTCTGTATTGGTTGACTTTGTCCTGAATGAGTTTAGATGCTGTCTCTAACAGCACAGACTAGTAACGAATCTTGAACAAACATGCTTCACTGAACTGCAAAATAAGTTGCCTGACTGGAAATCTGAGAAACAAGTTAATATACTTGATCTCTGAGACAAATCAGGTACAAGGGAGGTCAACAAATGGTTTTGCAAACTAAAGGCAATCTTATCCTGTGGTCATCCACTGGCATTGCTCGGAAGGATTCAGGTAACCTTTCTAGAGGTCATACTGCAAAGTGGGGGTTACTTAGCTATTTCATTACTATGAAAGAGGTTGCTCTTAAGTTGCCTTGAAACTGCTTATCCAGCAAGAAATCTTGAAGGTCAAATGTTTTTAAGTATTTTTTTACTTTTTAAGGAAATGTTTATCTAGGAAGTTTCCATAATACTGGATGAGTTCTGATGTCACTGGAAGTAGCATTTTTCTCCAGACTAATACATTAGTATCATGCAAGAAAATACGTAATAGAAATAGTCTGCTTCGTAACATGTTTTAAAAGTGCCATTCCTCTGTGCTTTACCAGCTCCTGTTGTCCAACCACGATTTGTGTTCCCTGGAGGTATCTAGGTCAGATGGGAAGTGTATTCTCACAGCAAGTTCAGCCCTAACTCCTACGGGTAAGCTGCTGAGGAGACTATTTATGGCTTGGTGGAACTGCGCTTCTCAGGAAGGGAAGGTGCTGCTGCTCAAACTGTGTAGGAATTAGTTACCTGAGCCTCCTTTCCAGGAATGTTTTTCAAGAGAACGACTAAATGTTGTTGATTTGGAACAACCTACAGGAGGGCTCACGCTGTGCTGTGCTACCTGCTGCTGTACCAGCATTAGTAATAAAGGGTACCAGGTAACGTGGTACAAAATCAAAGGTTGGAGAGGGCCTAGTTGTAACCGGATGACTAGTGAATAATTCCTGAAATGCAAAGTAGCTATTCAAACTTCAGGCTTCTCTTGCTGCAGCAGCAAGATGTACTGTAGAGTAAAGGGCTTGTAAGGATTTTTCTTCTTCCTCGAGCATTCTTTTGGAGCCCCTCAGTTCTGTTGTATTTTCCACACACAGAGCAGCATGAGGTTACATCAGACCTCAGTTCCCCTATGAGCATGATTATTGCTGCCTGACACAGTAGTGACAGCAGTGAAAGGGCTGCTCTCCAGCATCTGCTCCTTACCTGCCAGCCAGCAGTCATGAATTTTACACTCCAGACTAAAATAGTCAAGTTCTTACTTGCCATCTGGATTACTACAGCTGTTTTGAAGTCTTAGAATCATAGAATCATAGAATCGCCTAGGTTGGAAGGGACCTTTAAGATCATCTAGACCAACCATTAAAAAACAAACAAAAGAACAAACCAAAAAACACACACACCAATGCTAAACCATATTCCCGAGCACCATGTCAATTTGTCTTTTGAATATCTCCAGGGATGGTGCCTCAACCACTTTCCTGGGCAGCCCATTCCAATAAGCTCATTCTTGAGCTTGAAGAAACTATTGTTTGCATATGAAGGTAAAGACTGTACATTAAATTACCCTTAAAGAATAGTTGACGGGTAGACAGGCCATGGAAGAGATTCACATTTCAGTATGTGCATGAAAATATGCTGTGTGTGTTTTCATATGCTCCTCTATATGGAAAAAAATACCAAGATGCTAGGCTGTATGGAGCTTTAGGATTCTTCAACGTGCCATTAGGTGGCACTCCTTGCACTTAAGAAATACTTATTTCGTCTTCTCCAACCTGCACAGGGAACCAACAGAAAGTGGGGAATTAACAGCCTCCTGTTTCCCCTACACCTGCACTCCAGGCTGAAGGTGGATTAGCAGGAACCCCGACTGGACCACAAACAAGCTCAAGGAGAAGGAATGGCGGGGGGTGGAGGTCTGGAACTAGCTGAGAGATGAGAGGTAAATTTACAACTAATTGGGTTTTCTGTGAGTGTTTCTTCTAGCTTTGCTGCAAAAGGGACTTGGAAGATGAGACAGTAGCTCCCAGAAGGTTGAGGGAGGTGCTTCTTCCCCTCTACTCTGATCTCGTGAGACCCCACCTGAAGTACTGTGTCCAGCTTTGGAGTCCTCAACACAGGAAGGACATGGACCTGTTGGAACGGGTCCAGCAGAGGGCCACAAAAATGATCAGAGAGCTGGAGCACCTCTCCTATGAAGACAGGCTGAGAGAGTTGGGGTTGTTCAGCCTGAAGAAGAGAAGGCTCTGGGGAGACGTTATAGCAGCCTTCCAGTCCCTAAAGGACCTACAGGAGAGATGGGGAGGGACTCTTTAACAGGGAGTGGAGTGATAGGATGAGGGGTAATGGTTGTAAACTGAAAGAGGGGAAACTTAGATTAGATACCAGAAAGAAATTCTTTACTGTGAGGGTGGTGAGACACTGGAACAGGTTGCCCAGGGAAGCTGTGGATGCCCGATCCCTGGATGTATTCAAGGCCAGGCTGGATGGGACTTTGAGCAACCTGCTCTAGTGGGAGGTGTCACTGCCTGTGGTGGGGGGTTTGGAACTTGATGATCTTCAAAGTCCCTTCCAACTCTGACCATTCTATGATCTCTAGTTCAGGCTCAGTGAATAACCCAAAAGGCATCCTTTTGTGGTCACCATATATCACATTGCTTGCATCCATTGCAGTGAAAAATCTCATTTTCTGGCACTGTTTGGCATCAACCCAGCTCCTCAAGAGAGGCAGGATGGACTTGAGGGAAGGCAGAGGGATTTATAAAACACAAAACTTATTTCTTGCATGTCACTAAGCCTGGGAGCTGGAGGGGTGTGACAGGCCGAGGGAAGGGTGCTGTGCTGTAGGTGTGAAAGCTATAAAAGGGAGACAGCCACGGCCTTAATCCCTCCATTCGCTTTTAGCTTCTGCCAGGCCAGGCTGTTTTAAGACTAGATTAAGTTTCTAAGAAGGAGCAGCAGCTTGGCCTGAATAGCTCACCCTGTCTCTGTCCCACCCATCCCCTCTCCTTCACATCATTTCATCTGCTTTTTTGTTCTAATATGTCTTACCCGACATTTCATAAACTGCATAACAAAGAATGTTTGAAGAAGCAAAAATCAACAAGCTAAATATTTGGCTCCTCCATTTCTTAATTTAGAAGCAGTACATACTTTATTTTTCTTTAAATGCCATCCATCTCTGGACTATAATTTGTGTGCTTGCTGCAAGTACCTTCTCTTTAGAGATGTCACTGATTCACAAGGTCTGGGTTAAACAGCGGACTAGAGCTCAGTGAAGTCCCAGTACAGTATCTTATCTATAGGAATATGGTTTAGTTGGGGGTTTCAATTCCTCTAGTAGCTTTATTCAGTGACTTACTGGTGGGGGGAACAGCCAAAGGGCCTCTCTGCTCTTACTCTGCTTCTTCCCCACTGCTTTGCTCCCCTGCCTGTGCCTTCCCATTGACCACCCTGGTCTCTTCCCAGAAGCATCCCAGTAATTATCCGCTTTCTTCCCAGAACGATCCATTTGGTAAGTGTGCTTTCCACCCATTTGTAAGCGGGTTTTGACTCACCAGGAGGGTGTGGGTTGTGTTTTGAGAGAGGCACGAAGCAGAAAAGCTGTGCAAATGGCTGGCTCAGAGGGTGCCCACCTGCAGAAGCCGGTGCAGGATGGGACACATCCTGCCCACAGCACCCACACATGGCTTGAGGAACCACTAGCCATTTTACTCAGCTTAAGGGCAGGGCAGCACTTCTCAGAAGCACTCATTTGACCAGAGCACTTTTATTTTTTATGCCCCTTCATTTTGAGCGCAGCGTACAAAGTCCAATGGTTTTGGCCTGTTTAATGTGTAACCCAGCACACACTTGCTATTTTACAGGCATTAGTCCCAAGACTCGTCAGGGCCGTGCTGTTTATGGTGCACAGCACATCTTACAACTCCCTGTTTTTCAACCAACAGCAAGACAAACTCCCTGGTGTATGACAGGACCACACAATTTGGCACGGGCTGCTCCAGATAACACCTCGGTGGAAAGATACAGTACAAAGTCTAGGGTGTTCTGGCAGATGGCAAACAGGAACTTGTCCAAAGGGAAGAGTCGTCCTGAGGATAAAACACCCTGGCGTTTTAAAACACCTCAGAGAAGATGGTACCTCTACCAGGCAGGGTATGGAAAGTTGGGAGTAGGGGACTTCGGTCTCAAAGCTGCTGTCTTCTGCAGGATATGTCTCTAAGAACTACTTGGGTTAGTCTTTAGCTTTGCATTTAGCAGTACCTACATAGGAAATTTAATTTAAACATAAAACCCAACTTTATTACAGTGAGGGTGGTTGAACAAAGGAACAGTTTGCCCAGAGAGGTTGTGGGGTCTCCATCCTTGAAGATACTCAAACCCCAGCTGGACATGGTCCTGGGCAGGCAGCTCTGGGTGACCCAGCTTAGGGCAGGAGGGCCTCCACAGCCCTGGGTAAACAACCCCATGGGCATTTCAGGAGAGCGAAATTACAGCTGAAGGTAGATAGGATCCATCTTCTTGCCCTTGCACTGGCACAGCCTAGGGGTGCTCACACCATCTCTCACCATCAGTTTATTTCCAGCTCCACATTTCTTCCTCTCCTTGCAAGGTTTGGCACGGGCAGTTATCACTGCCACCACCCAGGCCACATCCGGGAGGGACAAGTCGCTCCGTCTCATGCACTAGAGACTGGGGGACTTGAGGCAGGAGCCGGGCACATGCCACGACATAAAGACAGGTAGGAGGAAGCTCTGCCCTGCCAAGCCGGGAGAAGCAGGTACTGGGTCACCGCTTCTCAGGGCCTGCCCCGGAAAGGCAGGTTTTAATTGCTGCTTCCTCGCCAAGCCACACGGCAGGGAGGAGGATTATCAGCCCTGCAGATGACGTGAATTAAAGCTCAGATGTAATTAACTTTGAATGTACCTATAAGAGATTTAGAAGGCAGGAAAAGCATCTGATGACAGGAAATAGGAGGTATTTCAGGCACTGCAAAACCCCAAAAGACTATTCAAGCTAGCTGGCAACATTTCCTAGGCAATTTGGTGGAGTTAAGAGGACACCACCCAAGAGGTTTTACCGCTAACATTTGGGCTGATGCTTGTGTCTTAAAATGCAGTTTTGTTGAAGCAGACACACCTCCCGAGTGGCAAGTGATGCTGTGACTTTGAAGCTTTTTGCAAGTTGTTATGGACATGAACATCCCCTGAAGGAATGAGGAGGCCTGAGGCTGGTGGAGAACACCTAAAGTTGCCTTAATGCAGCCCGCCTCTTAATCCCTTCACAGGCTCTGGAAGGTTACCTTCCCTCAGGACTCTCCTGCAGTGGAGCGCTCCCACACTAAACTTTGCAGCCATAGCAGTGCAGGCGCTGGACCACGCACAGTCGTGGTCTGTCTGTGCCCACCCTGCAGCAGGTACTGAGGGAAACGTTGCCTTCACTTCTTCAGGAGGAGAGATTGGAGGTCTCTGCTGTTGGGTTGTTATATGATGGGCTGATCCCAGCCCCAAGTGTATTTTCACATCTGGCTGTCGATTTGTGTTGAAGTGATACCATTTTCAGGAGATTGACAAGCAGATGTCCTGTTTGTGAATCCTGCACCAGTTTCCAGTCTCCTTGTGTGTGTCCCTTTCCTTTCTTCAATAGAAAGGTTATCCAAGCTTGGCATGAAACTGCTCCCAGGTGACCCTAGCATGGTTAGATACAGGGACTTCTGTGCCAGCTGAATGGTATGCCTCATGAACTGCCATGGTTCAGCTGTGTCACGTATAATCCCCCAACCTCTGCCAAAAGAGGAGGAGCACCCTCAGCAATTCAAGACTAGTTTGCTTCCCTGAGAGGGTCAGCAGCTTGCCACACTGGGCTTTCGTCAAGCAGCACCAACTCAGGGCAGGTAGCAGCAGCAGCAGCCAGAGGCTACCCTGCTGGCCACGACACGGTAGCCACTCCTTTCGAGGCACTTTTTGCAACTCTCAGGCAAGGGTTTAGGTAGCCCCTGACCACCCAGAAGGGCAGGCGCCAGGCTGCTGCCAGCTTTCATCTTGGAGAAGAAAAAACCCCAAACATTTTCCTCAGCCAAGTATTTCATAATTTAATCCACCGCCTACATAGGGGGTGTAGCACAAAAGCCTGCAGCTCAGCTGATGTAGGACAACACTTGGGGAGCTAACACAGCCGGGAAGGATGCAAAAGCGCTGGGTTAGGGACCAGGCAGGAGTAGGAGCTCCCATGTGTGGGAGCAGAAATAGCAAGGGAGGCACTGGAGCACTGGAGGTGCAACTGTCTCCCACCTCCCCTACTCCTCCATCCCTGCCCCGTTGGATGTTTAGGTGTAGCTAAAGCTACCTCATGAGTATCTAAACAAGAGCTTACACCATCGTAATCAACAATAAAAAAGCCTCCCAACCAAAATACACATCCTTTGATTGCTACAAGCTAAAACAACTTTTGTTTGTGCAGCATATCCTCCTAATAAAATAGAGAGACTTCTCCCTTTGTCGTCTCTAGGACAGTAAAACCATGTTTTTCTGCTCTTAGGAAGAGGCTTTTTCCCGGTTCGGGCACCAGGGGGACCCAGTCACTCGCTCTTGGTTCCAGTTGTCCCTGGGAGCCCTCCCCCGAGGCGTTTCGGCATCCCGGCGCCCCCCCAGCCACAGGCAGCGGGGTCGCGCAAAACCCCCGGCGTGTTCTCCTGGGTTTGTACAAAACTCATTTTTTACCGTAAAATACACGTCCTCCCTGGTTATGTCCTTGCATGACATCGCACGGTTATGAAGTTGCAGCACCTCTTCACCCAGTTGTTTCCTACTCCTGCTATTTTAAATAAAGGGCTTTTTTTAAAAACTAGAATGTTCTCATAACGAAGATGGGGACAAATCAAAGTAATCACAGAAGTTTAGCAATTGCTACCTACATCCCATTAAAGAGTTCTATATGTAAGAAAAATTTAGGACCGAAGAGAGTTAACTTTACCAGTTTTTGCTTGTTCATTAAAGTATGACTGCAGAACACGTGCCCAGCACCACATTACTTACTATTATGTTGTGGCTGGGGAAGGGGAAGTGAAGGGAAATAAAATATGGCCAATCTGACAGCTCAAACCTTGCTCTTTGCTATTGGGAACACCATCAAGTGGACTCTTAATCTCAGAAAACAGATTTGGTCATTACCCACGGCCCCAATTCCCTTTGCCAAATGCTAGTGGTGTCTATAATCACATTTTCCTTGCAGAAATATTTCCTCCTTGATGTCCAAAGATGCTACCAAGCGCTCAAATAAAAACAGTTCTTCTGAAATATCCTTCCGTTCCGGTAACCCAAGATACCAAACTCACTCACAGCTAAGAGTGCACTTTTTGGGTTTAGGGGTGGTAGCATTTAGTTTGTTGCTGGTTAGGGTGCCTTTTTTTTTTTTAATGCTTGCCTTTTTCTTTTTTAAACACATTCATTCCTATCGACACTGTACCGAAAAACTTCTCAGGATGGCAACAGCAACTAATCAGGCTCCAAAATTCTAGTTTCCCTAGGGCTGCCACCATGCCCTCTGCTATAATGCAGTCTTTATTAATAGCTTTTTAAAGCTTGCTTACATATGCTAATGTAAGCAAAAGACATTCACAACCTAAGTGACTTGCCTTAAAATAGTTCTGATCTTTTTTTTTTGCTTGGCTTTTTGTTACCCTTGCCTTCTTTAGGTAGTTAAATACCAGCTCACAACCCAATACAATATTCAGATGTTAGGCTTTCTGTTTGTGAGTAGGAGTCAAATCTCTGAATTTTAGTTATTCTGGATTCATCTTTTATTTAAAAGCAAAAATAAAATTGAACCACAGCAGCCCTTGAAATGAGCCCAGGAGAGGAACTGGTTCCACCCTGACAAACCACATTGCACACAGACAGGCCCACAAGGAGCACTGGATCCACACGGTGAATATTCGGAGACGAATTTTACTTCCCATCCCCAACTGCATTTGAAAAAAAATGGGTTTCCAGTTCAGACACTGCCCTGAAGCAGTGAGTCAGCTGTGTGTGATACTGGCAAGTTGTTAGTCCATCTGTTTATTTTACACCCCTCCCCACTGAGATGTGAAGAATGCCCTGCAAACTTTTAGAAGTTTAATCCTGAGCTACACATTTAGGAAAAGGCAAAAAAAAAAAATAATCCCCAGAGTCCAACAGCTTAAAAAGGGAAGAGAGACAGGGAAATCAACCCCTAGTTCAAGCAAAAAGTTACAAACTTCTCATCTTCAGAGATAAAAATACACTATTTTGCAACACACATCCACAAACAGAAAGATAGAAGGGATGCGTCAACAATTATCTTTCCTGAGGCAAACACATTGTGTATTCTTTCTCTTCACACTTCATGTTCCTCCCCAAAGCAGATACCTAGCGCATATTTTTGCTTGGCATGTCCCATATTCCTCATACCCACCCTCCACACGTGTTTTATCTTGGTCTCATGCGTCAGTCTCTTCCTGTCCCGCTTCTATTCAATTCATTCCCTCCTCCCTGTCCTGCTAAGGACTTCAGTCTATCCCCAATGGGTTGGTGATTTGCATCTCATCTGCCCATTCCACTTTCAGAGCCAACTCTTAGTACCTGGCTCTGGGTATCTGGGAACTATGGGCACTTTTTTTTCCTTATTTCAGGAAAGGGATAAACATGCTGTACATTCACTCAACTTCAAAGTGATGGGGAAAAGCTTGATGGAACTGAGTAAGTGGTAGCAAAAGTCAACAGAGCGAATTCTCTGGAACTGGTTTTGTCTGGTAGGACAGAGGACCTTGAACCTGCTTCTGTCAGCTGCTGTCCACCCCCACCAGGCACGGTCAGGAAACTCAGATTCAGCAGACGCTCTGAAGTGAACACAGGTCTTGCAGCAGTCTAATACCAGAAACAGGCTTCAACACATTCGCAGCAATTATTTGCGAATAAGGATTAGGATTAGGATTATTATATCCAAGCTTTACTTTACATCCACAAAATAGCTAAGTGAGTATTGTATGTGAAAGCTGACTATTGGAGACTGTGGATCCATACCCTCCCCGCCAAAGACAAAAGCAGATGAGATCCAAATCCAGTAAAGTCCCATGAATTTCTTCAGTCCTCACTGCCGAGTACTCATAAATTCCCACTATGTATTTGCATGTGCATGCAGCTATCTGCACATCTGCATGTCTGCAGGCAAGATACACACGTTAGGCATCCGGGGTCTTGAGATTTTGAGTTTGCTCTTGTCACTTAGCAGTCTCCTCTCTTTTTCAAAGCATTCAGCAGGCAGAAGAATGGTACTTTCCAGTCTGATTATACTTATCAATGTGACTTAAGAGATGTGTGATCTTTCCACTCCTGACCTTAAAGTGGTCAGCACAGCCAGATGCTTTACATAAGATTTAGGCTGCCAGTGACCTTCCTCTCAGATTTGCAAGCATCTTTCTTTTGAGAAACACCCAAGAGTGACTTCATCTTTCCCTGTTGACTGCTTGACTTTACTATGCAAAACAATCCCCCTGCATATTGTGCTCAGCAGTGTGATAATTAAAAAAAAACACATCACGTCTACCCAGGATGGTTCCGAGTGCTAGAAGGCTTCTTCCTTGTTGAATGTAAAACAAAGATGGGGAAGAGAATATTTCAAGAGGACATGTAAGAAGTTATACAGTGCTGAAGCATGGAAAAAGCCTCAAAACTCTTTGGGATCAGCTCAGTGCTGCTGCAGCCTAACACACTGGAAAGAGCAGAACTGAGCACCACAGGTACCCAAGTGCCAATAAGGCTGACAGACTCACCTGGAGATCCAGGTAACTCTTCCTGGATCAAGATGAGTCAAGCACACACAGGGGGCTTCACAGGAGCTAGAGCAATGGCAGAAGCACAGCCAGCCAGATGCTTCCTTGATTACCACACAGTCAAGCTCATCAAAGCTTATGAAGCTCATCAAAAAGCTTAGGGAAATTGTGCGGCATCTCATATGGGTTGGCATCTGTAGACTCTACCATTCTTCTGCTATCTTCAAAGGGCTTATAACTCACTGCGAATCACATAAAACTGAAGAATCCCCATTAAACCTTACAAATCGTGTTTGAAGAGGACTTTAGTTTTGCACCTCACGTACCTGTCAGAAAGTGGTGGAGAAAACAGAGCTGCCTCTAATGTCCATCATCAGTCTCCAGTCAGCCTAAACATGGTGCTGGTTTTGAGAGAGAAAATCATCAGGAGAAACGATCACCACACCCAGGTAACTGTAGGCAATCTAAAAAAACAGCAGACCCTTCTCCAGACCAGAAATAGTTCTGACTTTAAAAAAAAAACAAAAACAAAAAAAACCACAAAACACAAAACAACAAAAAACCTACAAACACAACCAAAACCAAAAACCCCCACAACAAAACAAGAAAACCCCACAAACCCACCAAAAATCCATATGCCCCTTTTGTCAGGGGGCACATATAAATTAGTTGCTAAGGTAGTTTTTAAGTTAAATAAATTACAAATAACCACAGTTTCAAGAACCTTTATACATCATCTTTTTTAATTAGATTAGCTTTACAAGCAACTTGAGAGCTCTCTCATAATGAACACTGCTTTTCAAATTACACAACTTTATAGGCAACCTGTAAATGAATCCTGAATTTCTTTGCCTGCTATAGATAAAGGTCTCATATTTTACAGCTGGCTAACATCATGAATAAAAATAGCATTATGAAGCTTTATCTTTAACCAGGACTAGACACATACAGATCATAAGACAGTTTAAAAAATAGTTTTAAAACAACGACCTGCTTGGTGATGCTCAAGACTGAATATTCAACCAACATGAAATGAACAGTTTGTAAAGGACATGGAAGAAATGGCTGACCTGATTTGTTGACCCTATTGTAATGACTTACATGGAGTGAAAAATTAAGCACTTTTTAAACCTGTCTGGCAAGCACAAACCTACAGTGTGATTAGAATTTGATACGCCGTGTAACTGCAGAAGTTTGAATTACAGAGGGACTGAAATGAGTTTAAAGGCTTATGCTTACATTTCTAAAACAAAACCAACCAAACCTCTGTTAAAGTAGAACTAAAGAAGATGAAGTGGAAGAGGTGGCTTTTTTGCTTGTTTCACTGGTAGCCTAAATGCACTGCAGACCAGACAGTAATGAAGATTTGCACTCCTTGGCCAGGTTGGCAGAGGCACTTACAGTAAAGGTATCCTGTCTGTTTTTCTGGGAAGAAAAGAGGAAAGAGGAAGAGAACTGTAAAGGGCAAGAACTTACTAAAAAAAGGAAAAGCAAAATCAAAACAAAACTGGGATTTCTGTTGGTTCTCCTAAATGATATACCGATACTGAATTTTTTCCCCTTTCTGTCAGTTTGTTACTAAACAATTAGCTTTTTCATGTTTTACATGAACAATAGTAATCTTTTTAATAAAAAATTACTGAGCTTTCCATAGAAAAGGTCTCTAATCGAATACAAACTATACAGATGCTAAAATTGTCACAAGTTGTAATATATACAGAAATATTTCTGTACACTCACATTGTTTTGGCTAAGTAAGGAAATAAGGGACAGATAGAAAACTGCAGTGGGTAAGTTGATCAACCCCCAAACTCCTGTAAATATGAATGCTGACTTTTATAAGTTTGCTTTTGTTTTCTCAAGCTTTTAAAGCTCAGGGAAAAAAAAAAAAAAA
>KZ505934.1:340909-366162 GCA_002844005.1 Limosa lapponica baueri
ATTAATGCTAAAGCTCAGGAAAAAAAAAAAAAAAAGAAGAGAAAGGAGGAAAAAAAATAAATCAGTGTCCAAACCATCCATTTCTTAAAAATAAGAATATCAAAGTTTCTGCACATCTCACTTTTATTCTGTGATGTCCCCTTTCCTTGACAAAATGAAAACAATGTCAAAGAAAATAAAAGTTTTCTTACTAAATATATACCTCAGTATTGATCAAAGGGCAGTGCCTTTTTGGGGAAATCTTCAGCACAGTGAAAACCTAAAGATGTATTGCACAAGGAGCCTACAGTGATGCACTTCAGCTTCAGTGTGCTGACCATCTCCTTGATACTATATAATAGATCAAGGTGTCAACTTACAGACTGCTTGGGACACCAACATTTGAAAAGCAAATTCAAAAAAAATGTGAATTTTAGATATTCTACTAACTTATATACAAAGGAAAGGGGGGTGGCAAGTATTCTTTAGAAAAGTGAGAAAGCTCAAAATTTTCTGTCAAGTACATAAGGAGGTTCTGGGTACCTCAAATAGCCTAGGAAAGCCCTTGTATATTTTTGTAACTTGATGGTATTTACCAGGTCCCCAAAGCCAATGACAGCAACCGATAGTGTCAAGTTCACTTAGTGCCAGTCACTTAAAAAACAAACAAACCAAAAAAAAAACCCCAAAAAACCAAACCAAAAATAAACAAAACAGAGACAGAAACTTCCCCTCTGTGGATTCAACATACAAAACCACAAACTGAATGTTACTAATAGCGAGATACTGATTTGCTTCTGTTAATAAGGTTCAAGAGGACATAGTCAAAAAAACAATACAGCAGCAATCTTTAAAAGTTAAGATTAGTGTGAGATATGATATAAAACAATCAGGTTCTTAGCTGGTAATTAAAGTGCTCCTTTTCTGACTTAAGGTGTAAAGAAAATTAAAGTGATTATCAGTTACTGGCAACCCTTACATTAAATTAGGTCTTTCATGGCAGAGGAGAACAGTATGAACAGTTTTACAAAAATAGATCCATGTTATTTTGGAGAATACTGTAAATTTTTTTCTTTTTTTTTTCAGTTTTTCTTTTTTTTTAAGACTCAATTTTGATAAACTGTACCTGGTCATACAAAAATTACCCAAAATTCAAACTTTTACCATATAAAAAAAGGAGAGATGAATTGGATTCAGCTGGATGACAGGTCTGGCAAAATATAAGGATGAACAAATTCTATGTAGGGCACTTATTTATGTCCAGATGCATATGCTGTTTCTTACTGATTGCTTATCTTCTTCACATAAGCAGTCACAGGCCTGGAGTCACAATCACATAGTACAATGCTTCAGCAGTCAAAGAATCTTCTATTTGATGCAACATTGAAACACTGTTTGCTTCTTTATTAAAATGTTGTTTTGTTGTTGATTTTCCTTTATCTTGTTATTCACATTCAAAAGTTAATAGATAGCATCAAGATTTATCAGGGAGAATAGCAAGGGGAGTTGCTAAATCAAAGGCTTATAAAACGTCTTTCCCAACTGAGTCAGAAGGTTTATTAAGTTCAACCCTCACACCTTTTTCACCTGCAGAAATATGAAAAGGAAATCGGTATTACTTTTCAGCATTTATCAAAGTACAGTCTACAGAATAGCTACATCACTATCTAGATTACTTTTAAGAGAATACTTTGAAAATTGTCTAGTACATACGATCTAGCAAGTTACATTGTTTTTGTACATATGCTCTGTAAAGTTAATGAGCTGTGGTTACTCATCATCTCTGAAAGCTGGCATTTATTTGGCTGCCCAAGCAGAAAACTGGATACTTCACATCACGTGCAGTTTTGAAATTCATCATTTCAGCTTTTACAAGCAAAGGTAAGCTCTAAGAACAGCCAAGTGAGAACTTGAGGACATTGTCCATTATTCTGGATCAGAATATCTGGAGTTTCTGGATATTTACCTTTGTAAAGAAATTCTGAGGGATTTTTAAAATGCAACGTTCCATTTGACTTGCTGATAAAAAAATAAACAAAACAAAACCTCTATCTTTTCTGTCCTTTTCTCTGAAAACTGACTTTAAGGTACCCCCAAAAAGCTTGACTCTCAAAACGTTAACAGACACAGTGTCTCATATTCAAGAAATATTCACACATATTCTGCATGGCTTTTGTTAGAATTACACTAAGCCAAAGATGAAGAGTTTTCTATTTTAGGGCATTTTATTCTATAATTGGAAAATAAATGGAAATAAAAAGCATCTTGCACAATTCTTGCTGCAGATAAAGAGCAAAGAATGCTATTTTGATGGGAAATTAAACTGGAATCACAGTAATATGAAAATATAAATCAATTACAGGGCAAACTGATACCAAAATTTAAACAACGCCTCCAACCCAGCCTTCCTTCCTTAAGTGCCTGCAGTTTAGGGGGACCCTGGAAAGGGAGGGCGGTCAGGGGGCAGCACCTCCCCTGCAGACACAATCCCTGCGCTCTCTCCGAACGAGCAGCAGCCGAAACTGCGCGAGACGACCACAACAGCTCTGATCTGGCGAGGCTGGCTCCAGGAGCTGCGCGGTCATGCGCCTGTGACGCCAGGCCTGGCTTACAGACAGACAGACAGACAGGCTTCCTGCAGAGACCAGGCGGGCGTCATCCGGCATTCCTGACCGCCTGGGAAGTCACCGTGCCTGGCCGGGCATGCGCCACCGAGCAGCGGGACAGGACAGCCTGCCCGGCTGGAGCTGAGGGACTCCCCCCACTTTCTTCGCGAGCCAGGCAAGAGCTGCCTCGCGCTTACCACTCCCCAAATGCACAAAGTCACGGCTGCACCAAGGGGGACTGAACTGAACTGCAGCTTTCACAGCTGCTACATAGCTCTGGGGCTACTCATGAGCTCCGGATGCCTACTACCAGTGATGAATCTCACTTGGAAATGATAGCCCATGTCTTCAGCACCATCAGTTTCAGAGCTCTTGAAGAAATCATGGAGAAAATGGCCCAGTGCATGTGCACCTGTGTGGTATACCTGATTTTGGTTTATTTTTAAACTACTGTAACAAACACAAATTCATGATGGCAATTACAAGCATGACAGAAGTCCTAGACCATTTCTCCTTATAATACTAATTTGAACAGGAAAATTAGATCAACTTCCTCTTGAGGGAGAAGCCAGAAAAGGAAAACAGATGCTAGATATGTGGAACTGGAAGTGGAGGAAGTAGCTCCATGCTTTGATTCCAAATTTTAATTTTAGGCTTTTGTTTCTCTGATAGAGATTTTCTAGTCCAGTTAAGTTGTATCCACTTGTGGAATCGCTATATTTGATCAAAACTATTTCCAGGGCTATCAGTTCTGCAGCGCCTCACAGTCTCTGCTCTATTTACTCTCCACACCTATTAGGGAGACAAGACTAGAGAGAAGCTGCGCCCCCCATATAAAAATACTGAGCAGCCTCAGGTCTCAGAGAGGAAGCGTGAGCCGGACAAGGCACTGACCTGGATTTCCCAAGTCACTGCCCAGCAGCAAAACCACTGGGTCACCTTCCCTGTCAAACCTGGCTGAGGCTACACTGTTTTTTCTCCCCATTTTTGTGCAGAGGATGGGCCACGGAGGTGAGGTTGGACTACTTAGTTATTCTTCAAAAAAAGAAAAAAAAAAAACCCCACACAGAAGATATTAACAAGAGATTACCTGTTAGATATTTTACTTTAGCTCGTGCTCTTTCATCTGCATCAAAATACCACACTGTTATTGCGTACCTAGGGAAACAGATGGAAAAAGAACTCCTGAACTATAAACAACAAAAGCAGCGAAGCACTTGACATAAAACACAACCTAAATGAGATGGTACTTCTGCAGTCTGACAGAAAGAAAACATTTCATATAGGACAAAGCAAGCAGGTTTGTTTTGTTCTTTTTTCTATTAGTAGGTATTGTCTGAACAGTCATTGAAAGGTGACACTGATGCTGTAAGTTTACGCTTGTTTTTCCTGATGAGTTGCTGTTATGGTTCTTGCCCAGAACCTGTAATGCAGTCTCTGTCCGTATCACCTTGCCCTCACCTTTTACTTTACTCTGTCGGTCAAGTCCATCACTGAGTCACACTGCAAGAACCTCTTTTTTTGGATGTTTGCCATAAGGGAAATTTAACTACCTTTTCTTACACAGCTCCTCCAGTTTTCCACTGCCTGTAGAGGATTTAAATATGAAATGCCAGCTATTGAGAAAAGACCTTAAGGAGCTTTAGTAAATGGCATTTCACCCTCTGACTCTGCTTGGAGCACAAAGGGGGAGGGGAGAGTGGTACAGCCTCCCAAAAGGCTGCAAGAGGACATGCCGATGGCAGTTTCAAGTTACGTCTTGCAAAGGTACTTGTGTTATCTCACAGCTCCAGCCAATGTTCAGTGCTCTGGCAATCCAAACGTGTTGTGACATGGGCAACAGGAAGTTTGGATCAAGGACCCCAATGATTTACCTACTGACGCTACTGGAAACACTACTCAAGATGTGGGGACAGTGAATGCAGGTACCTTTAGCATCATCCACTGCCCTACAGTGAGGGACAAAGGAGCTATCAAGTTCCTTCTGTGACTCAGACTGGGAGCAACTCCTCTAATACTCCAGAGAAAGAAAAGATTTGTGTATCAATGGTCATTTCTTCCCCACAGCTCTCTCCCAATTCCCAAACTAAACTAAGCCACCCCTAGAATAAAGAAGGGAGAGTGAACATGACTGTCTTCTAACAACTCCCTCTGCCTCATCAAAAAGAGGACATAAAAGTAAAGTACCCAGTCAATCTTTCCGTAACACAGTAAGGTGCTAAGGACAAAGGGAAGGGAGACCGGTCTAAAGCCATTACAGAGAAATATCCCGTGGATAAGGTGGGGACTCTGCTTATGGCTCTGTGTGCTCCTAGCCAGTTCTGTCAAGTACACTCTGGTGTTTCCATTCCTTCCCTCCTACCCACCCAAGAGGATGTTTCTCCCAAAGTAAGAGATCAGACATCAGTACAAACTCAGCAGCACAGCAGAAGCCTAATCAATCAGCAGAAAAAAAATCCCTTCTTGTCATAGTGCAACTGGAACCGTACATGGGAAGACCTGGGATCGGGTCATAATTCACAGTGTCACCCATTTCTCAATAGGATTCACTCATTTATTTGATAAAAAAAGGCATCAGGCAATATAGAGAGTCCCTTAGTCCTACCTTGTAGCAAATGCTGGCTGTACTTCATGAGGGTTGCGGCGATCAGACCAGAAGAATAGCAGTCTATCAAATTTGGGTTCAATATCAGCAAATTGGGCTTTACCTTCTGGAAATATTCGAAGGATGCCTCCACTTACCTACAAATTAAATATTTAAAACCAGTGCTTTAAAACAATGTTTCACTGTATTTAAACGTACTGCAAGTATTTCAGCCACTTGGAACTGAAATAAAACCTTATATCAGATGCTACAGAAATAATGAATCTGCATCTTTTCTGTTGATACATTTCATTTAACAAAATGTTCTGCACATTTTTCACTGAGTAATTTCAGAATGCTAGCAAACATTAAGCCTCCATTCACGTTCAAGTAAAAAACTGTGGGTTTAGATTTGTTGTTTTTTAACGGCATTACCTACTGGCAAAAAACAGACAAGACTGACTGATAATGCACAGGCGGCTAAAACCGTGGCAATACAGATGAGAGAAACATTATATTTCATACCCAAGTTTCACCCTTTCTCCATTAAAGAGATTGTTTCATTTAGCAGTAGCACACGTTTATGTTGTGTTTCTGTAATTAAGAAGAGGAAAGACTAGGGAACTTCAAACCAGAAAGCCTGAGTCTGTATTACTCCTGGTCAATTTAGATCTCTTCCAGGGCTTTGAAAAAACAGTTGGACCTATCTATGCATGTCTAGAAAACAGCACAAGTAGGTGTGGTTAATTATTTTTAAGTCACATTAGCTTCTTCCTACTGACGGTACTCATGTTGTTACGTCTAACTATAGATGGCCACCGTTAGCCTTCATGAGAAAGTCACAACAGTGCAAGTACTAACAAGGTAAATTGATACAAATTACTCATTTTTAATTGTGATCTAAATCAGTAAACGAGTGACAAAGAAAGTTTGAGCTTCTTTCTTTGCTAACCAATATACTTGGTAATATATTAATTAGTAATTAAAAATAGATTTTGCAGGACATTTTATAAATTTGTTTATAAATTAAATATCCAGCCAGTAAATTTTTCTCAGTTACTGTGAAAATGCAATTGCCTTGACGTCCACACTCTCGTATTCACTCTATGATATATACAGTCTATGTATTCATTTTTTTTTCCAGGAGAAAAACAGTAAATCAACCAAAAATGCCCCAAAACTGCATTTTAAGGTGTTCTGTACAACCAGTGCACTTACATGGAAGATGCCATCATGGCAAAAAAAATCTAATAATTTATTCTTTGACTGAAAGATTGAATTTGACACTTTCAAAAAAGCTAGTCAGAAACCAAAAACTTCAAGTGCATCCATTTCTGACCCAGCTTTCTGATCTACCAGTTTCATGTGAGTATGTTATCAGTCTCATTGTCTCATCCAGCTCTTATAAAAAATGGATAGCACTCAAGAAAAGCAAAAGAAAAAAAAAAGAAAAAACTCTCAGCTGCAACCTGTATTATCCATATCTGATGCATCCGATTCACAGAAACTGAGTGCTTACATGCTCTTCCACATGCTACTTTTTAAGTATGGTAGAAGTATCAGTTGTTTTATTATTTTTTTTTTTCATGTACTACGAGAAGAAACTTCTCCCTACCTAACTGCACAGCAATCAAGGAACAAAGATATCTTTGCATTATTCTCTCATGCTTTCAATACAGCCAGCTAGCTACATCCATTCTTCAAATCTACCTAATAATCCTTATTAAAGTTAGTTTATCATAGTCACTACATCTATGGAAAGTTGCAAGTTATTTGTAGTAAATTCTTAGATCACTTGAACTGCGTTATAAATCCTTATCCATTTTACACCCTGTATCTACAATGATACAAAGACTTGTGCTGCTCTGAACTATAGTAATACAACAATAACCATAACAGTTGGCTTATTTGAAACTGTTCCCAAGCTACAGTATCCCTCTTTTTATAAGCATACTCAATTAAGTAATCTAGTTGCACAAACAGTAAACTGAAGATTCAATATGAATATAAGAAGGAATAAACTCAAAATGATCAGTTGTGTAATTAGATATTTATGAAACTTGGGTACTAGCAGACACTTATAAGTATAATTAAGAAACATACATGAAAAACACGTAACTTCCATCCAGTCTCACTGTCAAGGAGGTGTTGCTGGCGTCATTTCAAACCTTGAAAATAAATGCCCCATCTCTATCTGCTTGCACTAACTGCAGTATCAGTGGGGCAAAGGACAACCACAGTTTATGTAAGAACACAACTAAGGCACAGAAATAAGGACAGGAACAATGACTTGTAGCAAAGGTGCATTAGCAAGTATATGTAAGAAAAAAAGGCTATAGAAAGGAATTATTGCATACCTTGGCATCCCAGTCTTTATTAAGATAATATATACACGTAACACATCTTCCGTCTCCATTTGGATTATCAACATGGCGCACGTATCCCGTTCCATTGCCTGGATAACAAGCCACCATAGCCTAGAGTCAAAGAATCAAACAGGATAATTAATTTTATCTGTGTTTGGGGAAAACATCTACATTTTATCTTTATTAATTCCTAAGTAATTCATACAGAAAAATTAAGATAGAAATAATGGGAAAAGAGTTTTTTTATCTGTGTTTTCTTTCCAGTTAAAACCTGGTTTTGAACATAAAGAGATGTCTGCCACAATGGCATGAAACACATGGAGGGGAACACCGTTAATTAAGGTATGGAAGGTGGGGCTGCTCCCATGTTGTGACTAATCCTTCAGACTTCCCTCCCATGAATGAAATACAAGAGAGGAAAAATGTCTTGTGTATAATTAAATCGCATGTGCTCTCCTTGTGATAAGAATACTGGTTTTTCCGGACTCGAGTTCACAGACAGCTATCTTTTTTGTCTTTTTTTATTCCTGTGTTTCCAATGCAAAGAATTCCTCCTCAAAATGCAGTGTCAAACTTTATTTTGAGGAGGCTTTTTAGACAAGAACATTAGCCCATCTAACTCAATCACTCCAAGTGCATTCTTGGGCTTGTATTTTGTCCTGTACATAGGAGGTCTTTGAACCTTTGTTGAAACAAGCCTACATGTATAACAAAAACATCCTTTTTGTTCAAGAAGTGAGAAATCGAAAACAGACACCGAACAGCAATCTGCAATAACCTTCTGACATCAAACGATTCCCAGTACAGTAGTATATTTTACTTTTCAGGCTGTACTTAGTTCAGCTGACTTGAAAGACCACTAGACAGTGGTGTGGGTTTTGAGTCCACAGACACGCGGATGTGCATGTGAAACAAACTGGCCATCTCGCTAGCCAAGAATGGTCTGATTAGATTGATTAGCTATCAGTTTGCATGGCCAGTTTGTTGTACAGCACATCCCCATATCTTTATGCATTTGCTGGAAATAGTAATGATTTCAGGTTTTTGAAAGAGATCATAACAAAGTTTTCCAGGCCAAGTCATCCACTGCCACCACAGCACTCAGATGTCTGCAGTGACAATATACTGCAAAACGTATATTGTATATGTGCTTCTGCAAAAAGTCGTAACATGAATTTAAAAGGAAAGCAAAAAAGTTAGTTTCTACCAACTATTCCAATACATTACTAACCTCAACTCTTGTTGTTCAAAAAACAAACCAAAACTTTTAAACGCAAACATTCCTGTCTAGATTTAGGTTTGTTATGGTAGAATATAAAGCCAGACATCCAGATTTCAATCTTTCACCTCATTTACATAAAATATAAAAAAGTTTTCCAGATAAAGTGTTAACTGTGAAAATGTAACCCATCAGATTAAGAGTATGTCAAATCAACTTTTTCAGTGTGCTTTCTGCTTTCTGCTGATGATTTTAACTTTTCCTCCCCTTTTTTTAAATGTTAACAAATAAAGCTTTCCACAGTTTTCCCTGTTTGCAAGAAACTGCTCTGAGTGGGCTGAGAAATAAAATACTTGCAGTTCAATCAGTAAGATATTTGTATATCACATATAAGCAGAATGGACTTTGCTATAGCAGCAAACATTTTAAATCTTTATTTCCATATATACTCTACTATCAGAAGAAGCAATTTTTTGGTAGCTCCTTCTAGGCAGAAATAAGAATATAGTATTTGCCAAATAGCACTGTGGCTAGAAAAAAAACCTAAAAATTAAGACCAACTTCATTCACACATGATGGAAGCGACTACACTGCATGAAAAGTACTCAAAACTACAAAATTAAAATACACTTGTAATTTTGAGATTAGGCATTTCAGCTTCTCAATCTCTCTACTGTAATCATAGTGTAGTCATCATTACAGGTCTCACGTTATGTAAACATATGACACGTAGCAAGTAATGTGACCTAATATTTGGCAAGGTCATTACTTATCAGTTTTGCTGCAGGAAGATAAACCCACAAAAATCAAAACAGTGAGTTAAAGATACCAAATAGTGCAATAAGGGTTCTGTAATTTCCTTTCTTACAGAGAAAAAAGGAACAAAACAAAAGCGAAGCTGGGCTGGAAGAGGAAGATATTTGGTTTCCACTGAAAACCAACCCTCTTGAAAAAAGGCCCATGTACCACTTAAAGCCTATCAAGCTCTCACAGAGCATGAACAGTGCTGAGAGAAATCCAGATCCAATCCTTTATCATTCCTAAATTATAATTTTCCTGTTTTTAAGTGGCTTTGCTGAGAAGTACCATGTAAGTTAAACCCCAAAGTTAGTTCTTGCTCAACATCTGCATGAAACAGTTACTAAAGCTCATTCAGTATGAAGAAAACGTTGAGACTGAGTAGCTAGAGCAATGCCAATTCTCTGATTCCAGGTTAGACTTGGGTATGAAAAGGTCTTCATGTATGTAAATGACCAAAATATCCTTCACTGAGCTAAAAAAAAATAGCATTGAGAGTTTAGGACAGTTCCCAGGTCTCTTTGGCATATACAGAGGTTTTTTTCAAGGGCATACTTGGTTGCCATTTGTTCCTGAAAAAGATAATTTTGCAGTTAGAGAAGCATAAATTTGCATCCTATTGCCATAGTTTCCTTTATAAGGTGCTGAAATGGGTACTTGTTCTCTTTGATGAAGGGAAATCAAGAAAAGAATCTTTAACATCAATGTTGCTGAATAAAAAGAGGTCCAGTAATACTTTCTGGAAAGTCTGGGGAAACGCCGGTTGTCACCAATTTAATATAAAGAGCAGCCATATTCAAATTCCATGTGAGAAGCATTTCGAACAATCATTTGAGTCTAAAATACTGCCAATGTATAAAAAAGCCCTTGTTTTTTACTTCAGAGTCTGAAAGCTTCTGCTATCATTAACTGCAAGAGACGAGAAACAGTTTTGCTGTGATAAGTTATCTAATATGTATTTGTTATAACAGTAAGAATGACTCAGCCTTTAGCGGCAAAGTGGAAAGCAAACAAATTCACCAATCAGCCCGTGTAGCATAATATACATTGCTTTTGCCAGTTAGAGTGGCAATTCTCTCTCCCCAATTGAACTATGATAAGGAAAGTCACAAAATGTAACAATTTACAGGGCACGGGAAATATACTGCTTTGTGAAACACCACCAGGCTAGTTTTGTGTTAAACTGTCATGTACTGCAAGATTACGCACATGGAAAGGACAAAACAGTGACCCACGTATATAATGAAGTCACATAGTTTTGTTGTTTTACCATTTTACAGTATACATAAGCTAACAAATATATGTATGTCAGGCAAAGAGAAAATGTTGGGATTGTGGCTTTTTTTTTTTTAAACAAACAAACAAAAAAACTGTTAAGCACAGCCAAAAAAGCCAGGCATTTGAGACCACAATGTCCAAAATTCCTTAGCAGTTTCGGCTACGAACAATAAAGTTGCTAGCTCTCCAAAATAGTGAGCTGCTTGTCTCCTCAGTTCTCTCATAAAAATAACAGATTAATTCAACTCCAGGTATTACTTGCACTTTCTTAATAGAAAATGAGGTCTCCCTCTTTGTGCTTCTTGGGCATTACAACTTTTAAGCATTCAGTAATCTTCATTTCTGCAAATAATAGATTTAAATCACACACTGGATTTGTTCACTCACTGGATTCCTTTGCAAACACTTTTAATATTAACCTTCTTTAACCCAGGAGCATTCTCTCGCAGTCTGAGTGCTCCTGCCGAGCACATGAGCGCTGTCCTAAGATACCCTCTGGAATCCATGAGTAATGGAGAAAGCATGAAAGCGCCCTCCCCTCTCTGCAATCTGCCCAACTTGTGTCTATCAAACCCAAGCACTTACACGCTTAAGAAGCTGCTGATCACTCGTTCACACACAGATGTTCTCCTTGCAAATGTTTACCTCTGGAAAACTAACTTTAGGCTATCAGCCCAAATGAGCAATAATAAGTTGTTGACAGAAGAATTAATTGAAATTACAGATTATTTTTTTTTTGCGAAGCATCCACATCCTTAAGTGTGTCAGCCCTTATCCTAATTAGCAATTAAATGCATGAAGGTAACAGCAGAAGGAATAAACCGTAGTCCATAATTCACAATCAGCCATCAGTTAAGACACCCAGCCCTGGGAGGCACAGCACATCAGTGCAGCACCAAGTGTGAGTTCCACTAGGAGCAGCCTCGATCCTCCTCACAGAGAAGTATCACAGCCTCACCCATATATAAAGAAGGAAAATTTGTAGATAAACAAACTGAAGCTTTGTCCTCTGTCCTCTCCACTCCTGTCACAGCTGGATACCCACAAGCTTAGGTATTGCTTCTTAAGAGAAGTAAGCAATAGCAAATTCTTCAGACAGAGGGAAAAATACCAGTTACATGACAACATAGAATTCCTTAAGGGGGAGGAGGGTGGGGAAACCAACCCCAAACCACAAACATAAAACAGAGAGAGGACATATGTCATATTAATTTATTAATGTGAAATAACTTTATTGTTTAGCTCAGATTAAAGAAAGCTGTATCAGTCAAGGAGATGTCACTTTTGCTGTTTGCTGAAGGAACTGCAAATCTCAGTGAGCAAAACAAGATGTCTAAATGTAAGAACAATGACTTCCTACCAAAATTTATCAGATGCTCTCACAAAGACTTCACTGGAAATCCTTGGCATGGATCAAACAAAAAAAAACAAAAACAAAAAAAAAAGCACCACAAAAACAACCACCCAACTCTAAACCCACCACTGGAACGAAGAACCAAAGAGAAAAAGAAAAACGAAAACATCTGAGCTGGCCCTGTTTGGTTCATCCATCCGTGATCTATTTCTAGTTCAAGAATTTGTTCATCCCTGACAAACAACAGCCCTGAGGAAATACATTTCACTTTAAGCACGTCACTAGAATTTTTCAAAAGGTGTACAAATCAATAATCAAACCCAAGGAAAAGACACTATTGGTTCTACCTTGAATGATCATAGTCCAGAAGACTGACTTAAACATGCTAATGTGGTACAACTTGGCTTGGATTCACAGTCTTCTCCTGCAAATTCTTCAGAGATGTAAACTTGTAACACAAAGAAAATATCAACTGGGGAGAAACTCCTGTCAGCCTTACCCAAAACAGAGGAAGCTGAGAGGCATAAAATAAACTCTTTGGGACACAGCTAATCCAAGTATTTCAATACTAACTTTCATCTGAGTAAAACTTTATGCTGATATCCTCCATGATCTAAGAGGCAAGGCTAGAGAACCAAGTGTTCACAGAAGTCACTACTGAAACTAGAAAAGCTGGAGAGAAATACTAGCACCTGTGAAGATGCCTTCATTAAAATCCAGGCCTTTCAATCAATGTCAACTGGAGAATCTGCAAGAGGAACATAAACTATTGCTTATTGGCTTAAAAATTAAATAGTGCAGTACTTCACGCATCCCCAAGAGAGAATGGGAATCTGCAAATTTGAGTTAGAAGCTAACATAAAGAACAGAGGGACATACTGCAGCAGCCTTGAATCATTTATCTTTAAGCCCTCTCTCCTAATACTAAGTTATCACCACAGCCACCCAATCTGTCTACTAGTAAAGGAGTATTTTCTGTTACATTTTACCTGCAGATTAAAACAAACAAACAAACCCCAACTACTTCAAATACCAGCTATTCAGGTAATCTTCTGGCAAGCACAGGGTAGAGCTGCTCTTCTAGGAAAAAAACAACTGAAGGCAAGGACGACAAGTGAGTGACCCCAGGCTCGGGTCACTGCTCTCCTGTGGCTGAAGTTCTAACAGGCTGGACACAGATGCCAGCTCTCCAGCTGGCAAAGGGAAGGCAAACTGAACTGAGAATAGAGATGAAAAATGAACTCAGATAGGAAGGGAGAAAGGAAAAACTGAGAGTTGACATAGCTTCTTACACTATAAATAGAATCAACACATAGCTATGTACATGGCTTATATCTTCCGTGAGCTTCTACGCAGTCCAGAAACTAATGGTAACCTGACCTACTTCGCTCCTTCCCAGGCCTTTCAATGCAATGGCCAATGCAAGACTTTTACTTGTTTTGACAGAACCCTATTTCATAAGCATACAAAAATCAAGCATCATAACATACCCGCGAAAGTTTGGCACAACAGATTAATACTTTTACTACGTCGCTTATTTCCAACTTGCCAATCAGATGTTTTCTCAGGCTGAAGTTCAGAGAAAGCTTTGCCAACCTAGCAGTTCAGTGGCATGCTCTTCAACTTCTCTTCAAATTAAATCATTGCTTTACTCTTGTCTTTAAGTGGCATTTACCTAATTACAAAATTCATTTCGCACACATTAATAAACTGACAGAAATCAGAAGGCAGAAAATGTTATGCTGGCTCAGTGACTGTGTTCAGCCCAGCACTCTGGGGCCAGAAATCCACACAGAGTTTGAATTTAAGCCAAACACCTTAATGTAATGAAGGTGCTATTCAGCAAACAAGCTCAGGTATTTTTTGCTGTAGCTGCATAAAGTTTGGTACTCTCCCTTCGCCTTGCAATGAAGTTGATTTCCAAATACAATTCCTTTCATTCATGCATGTGCATAGGCTCTAAGAAACGTTCATGAGCTTTTGCCCTGCCGAAGAAACTTGCATACAAATACAGATAATTCATCAGTTTTTCCAAACAGCACAGAAAAACGCAGAACTGCAGTTGCTTAAGTCTGATACCTGGGAAATGACGGTGAATGAGGGATGAGTTCACACTTCGATGAATAAATCCAATAAGTAAAAGTCTTGCAAAGGAAAGAGAAGCTCCCATGAAGCTATCAAACAAGAGCCATTAACCTGGGGGAGATGGAGGAGATTCCCACCAAGGAGACAAAAGGTGAGCAATGAGCAACTGAAACCAGTGCTATAGACAGACATAACAGGAAGACTTAAAATACACTTCCTAACTCCCAGCTGAAGTCCCGCAGCTCCCAATGAGTCCACTACTAAACTGAGATAACAACATTTAAACATTAACAAGGCTCTGTCTGCTCTCTTGTACCTGAGCTTGTAAAGTTGCAAGTCCCAAATCTCCAAATGCAAAGAGAAGAGATGGCCAGTCAACTTACAAACTTCAGGGGAAAAACTAAAGATTGTATCTTTCTTAATAGTTAACCCACTGGCATTTTCCGGGCTGCCAGCCAAATTAGGTAGGACATGCCTATTCTCAAATTTGTTTAACCAAAAGGTGCTGTTTTAAAACTCAACTCATGAAACCGATGCAAATACCCTTGCAGTCTTTCTATCTTATGAGGGCCTAGCTTCCATGAACTTAATCTAACTGCTTATTAGGAAAATAAATTAGGAAAATAAAACCAGGTTCAAATCTAAAAAAGTATACGTGCACTGGCTTAAACAGGATATTTAAAAAAGAAAAGTGTAGCTAATGCATCTCTGAATATAAACAGTGTCTTCAAGCCTAAACCACCTGCAATCCCTTAAAAAAAAAAAGATTTAATATGAGCACATCCAACCTATGTTAGTGCTTCAAAGCTCTAATAGCTCCCCTAAGGTTCAACATGACACATTCTGATAGTTTTACTATAAAATTTTTAAAAGTCAATAACCTAGAACAAACAAACAAACAAAAAAATCCCCCAGATGTACCGAATTTAGGGTTCTCAAAGATGATAGATGAAAAGCATTGTCACCAGGGTCAGAAAGTTCTCTCTGAATAGCCTTGACTTCGCAGCTGAAAAGGGTTTAAAGTATACTTTGATTTGTGTCAACCTAAATCTGTCTACATTATGATTAAAGAAGTTGACCAATACACATCAGATTCAAACAACTGTTGAATAATGTAAACTGTGTTTGTAGAATTGGCTGTCCTCCATGGATAACTCCCCATTCCCTCCAAAAGAAGCAGACTGGTGACTCAGTGTTTTGGCGCTGTACAGAAATTTGACAGAGAAATAAGTCAATCAACACAAATTTTAAGAGTCTGTTTTTAATTTAACATCGTAAGTGCTTTGAAATGAGTAATACCATTTAGAAAATAAGTACTTAGTAGCTTCTTTTCTCCAAGATGGGGCAGAACGTTCTGCTCTCACATGAGACTAGTCAACTTACTAATTTCATTACTAACCATTCAGAAAGAGCACAGAGAAGTAACATCTTTAAAAACTAAAAATAACACAACACTAAAACAAATTACCACAGTGCACTAAAATAGTAAGAAGACTCACTCAGCTACATCACTTAAAATATATTCTGACAGTATTTTGTGCACACCAGGTTTTCAGAGCCAACCACATGACATCAGAGGCACACTGATGATGACACGTGAAAAAGTGCAGTTACCTATTGTAAGATTATTTCATATGATCAGTGAATTTTTTACTTGTGCAAGATCTACTGGATAAACTGAACTTACATTACCTTAAAAATAAAGCATGCACAGTAACCCACACTTCAAAGCTGGAGATTTTTTTATACTTAACACCAGGAGAGGCTGGGGAGGAAAAAGCCCTAAAGATTAAGGGGTGGTTGTTTTTTGTTTTTATTTTTAAACAAAATCTCACTGTAATAGCTGTGAAAGCAAATGGTTGAAAGATTTGGCATTTAAAGAATATCACTCATCATCACTACCGTTCTCTTCCCAAAAGTACACATACTGAGACACCTGGAACTTCTTCCCTATAGAAGATAAGAAACTATACATGATAGTTTTGCTAAATACTAGAATATCTCTCTCTCTAAAAAAAGGGACAGATTTCATTTCTTACTTAAAACTGTAATTTTGTTTCTGCTTGAAGGAGCAAAATAACTACATAACTAAAATTTAGCTTGTAGGAAAGATATCTTTATATAAATCTGAATGTTGTGCAACTGCATGGTAATAGGATTGCATGTTTAGTACCATGGTTAGCCAGATACTTGAAGGTACTTGTGTACTTTAAGTATCTTAAGTTCACTGCATCTACATGAACATTTACTGAAGTGTCCAAGTCAAGGTCTCAGCTACCACCTCTGGATTTTAACTATAGACGGATTTACTGCCATAAACAGTATGCTGAGGAAAATGATTTAAAAACAGTTTTTAATGATATTTGCAAGGGGATATACAAGATTCAGCATGCCCACAGCATTCCAAACTTGACACCATACATTATAGCATACACTCCTACAATTAGAGTCCAGACAATTCTTTGAAATTATTCATAAATTAAAAAAACAAATAACTGTGCACTGAAATGCTAATAGACAAAGCGCTGCTTTAATTTATATTAACACTGCCCAAAAGCTTGACAGAGGCTTAAAGCCAAACAGCATCAAGCAGTCTGTAATATGCTTTCAAATCACCTACAATTTAAATCCAAGAAATGCTGACTCTGCCCTTACTGCTTTTTATGGGCTTTCACACATCAACTGTCTCCATCCAAGCCCTTCTTTATCATCCCACCATCACACTGTAATAGGGCCTGTCTCCCAGATGGTATAAACAAAACTTGGGGTTTTTTTGGTTTTAACCAGATCACCCAGTGTATCCAGTTCAAACATAAGCAGGCATCACACAAATCTACTGGTGTTCCAGCTGTGTCAGGCTCCCTTCAGTGCTTGCAGAAAGCCCTGAGGAACAGCTGTGGCCACATGAAGTTAAGGGCTGACCATAAACGCCAGGAACAGAACTGCTGACTTTGGATTGCAAGTCAGAGAAGCGACTCCAAAATCCACCCCTTCTATGTATGTCCCAGCAGAGCCAGCCACATTATTTCAGGTTAAGGAGGCGACGGGGAGGCTGCACTGGCTTCGTGCAACTGCTGGAGGAGGGCGGCTCAGGCATGCCATGGATTTGCTCCAGCAGTATGTGGCCATGTGAGCAGGAAAAAGATCTGAACGTACCCAACAGTGGCTCCAGGCAGCGAGAAACACCTGAGGAAACAGCCCATCTTTGGCCAATACAAAAGCCCCACAATCATCTTAAGTGCCAACACAGATGACTCTACAGCAAATTTATGCTTATGGCAGCAACAAGATCACCCTTAGGTTAGAACCTCCTGCAGACAGCAGAGCTCCCTGGTGCTGCTCCAACAGGCTGCTCCCCAATCTCCCCATCAGTCGCCATCGCTTACACCCCAAGCAACCAGCATGATGGAAAAACACACATCCTCATGCTTTGGGAAAAATACAATGTGCTGCATTACCAATTATTAACTGATTAAAAGGAACCCACCTGGTTTGTTCCAACTCTATTTATACTTTGCATTAGGAAACTGCTACAAAACCAACCAATCCAGGCAAAAAAAATTATCTACTTTCCTCCTTGCCACTATTCCAATAACAAAAATAGTATTTTATGTATTCATCAAATTATTCACCCTTCCAAAAAGGCAAATAGGCTGCTTCACAGATCGGCCATTTTCCATGAAAGACTAAAATACCTGTTGATGCTATCTGTCAAGGCTCCTGTCAATCACCATTGCTACGACTGTCTAACTTGAAAAGTATGTTGGTTAGAAGTAGGATGCTAACCTAAAACTCCACTCTAAATATCAGAAGGTGGTTGAATCAAACTCCACACGCGCTCTTACATGTATGAAACCTGACCTTGAGGGGAACAAAAAGAAAGCCTCTCTGAAACAACTTGTCACTGAGATCTTTTTCCTCTTTCAAGGCATTCAGAAGAGCACAGAACCATGACCTCTCCCCCCAGATGCGCACACACACAGTTAGAAACGCTAATACTGGCCGAGTTAGCATGCAGCCAGTACTTACGTACTTTTAAACCTCTTAAAAGCACTGCGTTTAGTAAAAAAGGGAAGCACACTGCTCCACACCCCACCCAGAAACGGTGGATTTCAGGACAGGACATGCACGCCTCATTGTCTCATGTTTCTGCAGAATGGATTTTTAGGGACAGACAGAAAAACCTATCAGCAGGAACTTTTCTGGTAAACCAAAGGACAGTTAGGGCTTTACAATCTACTGTACTCATTGGGGAAAGATTGCAGGGATTAGCAATAGTAGCCTCTATCAGAGGTGTCCTGTCAGATCATGAGGACTGTTCCAAAGTTTATGCATGTTTATGCAACCTACACTCAAGATCTGCAGAACCTGAGTTTTATTTTTGAAAGCCTCTTCCCAGCTTTAAGTTGTAGAAAAAAAGAAAAAAAAAAGATAAGAAACATATATGCAACAATATAATTGATGAAAAACTGTTTGCCTCAGTCTGCAAACACCCTGAAACAACTCAAGGATATGAACTCATCATCATCTTAAGCAACAGCTGTGGAAATTACCGATGGACAGATGATATACAGTGAAACAAAAGGAAGATGAAGAGTGAGAACCAGACACCAGAAAGAACCGCAGCACTCACAAAAGCCTGCATTACTGTAAGGGGAAAATTATGCTGAGTACTACGAGAACTAAGGAACAAGTGGAATAACAATCAATTCTGCAAAAGGCTAGATTCCAGATTTCTACACAAGAAATCAACTTCCCCTTCAAGTCAGCAGACAATCACTTCAGATTTCAGGCTTGGCAGAAGTATATTTTTCAGCCACAGACCATTTTTTAAAATGAAATTTCTGTATAATTACTGAAAATAAACAACAGATCTTCTAAAACATGTACCTATTATTGTACAGTAGCAGTAGACAGTAGTTTCTGCATAGGAAACAGCATTTCAGGAAACTACCCATGGGCAGCAAACTGATTTACTAACTTCTATTACATGTAGCAGATGGCCCTGTATCTTTATGCTAATGACACTACAGATTCCAAAACTCACTTTGTATCCTCTCTGCCTTCTCCTGATCTGAGATGTGCAACCAAAAAAGAAGAAAACCAATTCTGAAGCCAGAGAAGGGCTGAAGGGAAGAAGAGGGAGGAAGAGGAGGAGCAGGTAAGAAACTGCGGATGGCAGAGGCGCTTGCGAAACGTGTGCTGTGATAACTAAGGGAGCAAGTTCCACAGCATGGGTTTGAATTGCAACTGCCCTGCTCCTAACCCTGTGAAATCAAGCTGCAAGCACTAACGACTGAGATTCCCCATCAGGCATCAGCTATAATTGCTTTCCTGTATCCACCGGTTCCTTAATCAGCCACACTACAAAACACCTCGGACACCAGAGGTTACTGTCAGCACACTGAATTACAACTGAAAATAAGAAAAAAGCCACCACTTCATGCACAGCACAGTACTATCATGCTCATATCCACCCACTGGGTGCAGAAGGCTGCTCACATAATCTGTCTCCCAGATATAATGTTCACAGAGTGGCCTTGCAAAAAAGCCAACTAGAAATAAAAAAAAAAAGTGAATTCAAATTGCAGGTGCTGTAACAATAGATAACTGCAGTGTTCCTAACATAGTCTTCCATTAGTTCAAAATTGAATTGATTTATTTCATGTTTTAAATCATTACCTAGTTTTTGCTGGAGGGTGGGTACACAGTGAATTATTACATATGAAGATTTAGCTTACATTTAATTATAAATTCTTCAGGTAAAGCATTGGTTTTGCATTGCTTGTTTATATGAGCCAAACGGGTTTCAAGTCTATAAGCAGGAACACACAACTATATTATCTGGTTACTTAAAACTAAATTCACAAATGGGAAAACAGCAGAGCTTAGGATGCAATCCAAAACCACCGCATCCCAGGATGTTCAAGAGGAGCCAGGAGTGTACTAGGAAGAACAGCACCCCAGGCTGCACTACCAGGAGCAGAACCCACAGACTGAGGGAGATGACGATCCCCCTCACCCAGCACTTGTTGGTCCCCAGCCCCTACCGCTGCACAGGGCTCTTTCAGGTGCAGGGCTTTGCTTTTGCTCTTGCTGATCTTCATAAAGCTGCTCTCCAGCCTGTCTGTTTCTCTCTGAATGGCAGCTCTGCCCTCAAGCGTATGACCAGTCCCCCAGCTTGGCACACGCACAAACCCCCAAGTGCCAATAAAAGACTAATATTTTATTCCCAGGATCAACACAAGCAATGCTTTGCAGCTATCAGGAAGACTACTGAAAGTTACTCTAGAAAACAAGAATTTTCTTCCTCTGTAAAGGCAACCTCAATTAAGGGTCTGAAAGCCAAGATAACTGTTCCTTGCAAATGACGGACAGATGACAAAAAAGCGTAATGGGTTTTTCAAAGGGAGAAACCTCAAAGGGACTCCACCTTCCTATCACTGGCAAATTCTGTTCTCCACTGAGCGCCCCTGAAGAATTCCTTCACTCCCTCTGTAAAGCTGGGGTGAGGGATGTGAAGAAAAAAAAAAAAAGTGTTTTGGAATTTTACCTCATTCTAAGGCAATTTTTACTCTGGGGTCTTAGTTGGGAGTTATTGCCAGTTGAACTGTAGAAGTTGAAGCCTCAAAGGAGAGGGTCATTTCTTACTAGCTTTGTCTTTCAATGCATGTACCTTCAAAGTAGCAGGATCTGTGTTTAGAGAAATTAAAAGGCACAGTAAAGAATGAAAGTCAGAAGGAACATCTCTACAACATCCATGTTGCTATGTAAGATGACAAACTGAAAACAAAGGCAGTTGACAGAATCTACATTTCTTGTCCTGTAGAGGAATATTATTTTCCATGTTTGCAAGGCTCTTTATAAAGTTGTAAGACTAAATAGGTAAAAATAATGTATGTTTATCTTATTAATACCTACATAACCTACAACACAATTTTGGTGTAGCCTTTGGCTCATGAGAGAGACCACTCCTGTTTTCTATTTTTGCTGAGGAAAATGACAAAATCAGGACTCCAGTCTAGGAACTCCTGTGTTGTTCTTGAGTCTGTGCCAGGTGTTAGCAGGCCTTCGGGAGTCACTACATGTCATTTTGTCCAAGCTATAATGGAGATTAAATAAAAAGTTACTTGAGGCATTGATTTTAATGCAAAAATTAGACATTTTTATGTATAAAGCATTTTAAGCATGGATCTTACTCCCGAGGCATTCCAAAGTACTGGAACAGGCACAGCAAATAGTAATAAAATAGTAAATTGCAGTAGGAATTTCACTACAGCAACCTAATCTCCTTTCAGTGAAAAATGAGAGTTAACAGCAGGATCCCCACAGGACCTGTACTTTTCAGACATGACCTGGGAAAAGGGGGTGAGCAGCAGAGTGGCAATGTTTATATGCAATATGGATATATGTTGCAGAATCCATCCTAGTCCTGATTGCAGAAAGTTGCATAGAAGGGTAAAATGATACCAAGTGCCTTGACAGCAAAATGGCAGGTAAAATTCTGTAAAGAGTAAGTGCAAAGGAATACTCTCAGGGTGGGGAGAGGCGTCCTTAGACACAGTTATGTCCTCTAAACTAGACAGCATCACTTCAGAAAAAAATGTAGTAAATACAGGCAGTTCTCCTAAGAGCATCATCTCAGCACAGCATCAGAGTGTCATAAAGTGCCATAAATCACTAGACACGGGATACATCACTACACCAGTATATAAATTCATTACGTACTTGTTCATTAATACTGAAATTCTGGTTGCCTTAAAGAGGGATCAGCAGAACCAGAAAAGCAAAAGCTGCAGAGAAGGGCAGCAGGAATGACCAGAAATGTGGAAAAGTCCCACTCTGAAGAAATACTAAAAAGCCCGCTATTCTTCAGTTTAGGAGGGAAAGAGTGTCAGCTGAAAAATATATGAAAGAAAATGCCTGACTTCTAAACCCATAAAAAGCAAAACTTACTGGGAAATGAGTTTTCACAATACAGAGTCTAGGAGACATTGAAATCGCCAGGCAGTAGGTTTTAAACAAAAGGAAGTTCCTTTTCCATCTAATCAAACTGCAGGACTCGTTGTTACAGGATGTTGCAGAGGCCAAAAGTACAAATGGCTTTTAAAACAAGATTACATAAATTAACGACAAGTATGTCCATCCATCTGTGCTTATTAAGAGCACTGGTCCAGATGCAACCACTGGCTCACAGTTCCTGAATGGCCAGAAGATGGATGATATACAAGAGCATCAGTTTATATACATTTCAAAGCTTCATATACACACCAATTTTTGATTATTTACAAGAAATAAATAATAGCGTGAAGACAGATGACAAATACTTGTGTGAAACAGACATTCAATAAGAAGTTCCACCTAGCAAATACGAGAAGGCAACTTACTAGAAACTGAAACTAATTAGCCAGAGTGCAAAAATGGCATGAGTTTTGAGCAGAGCAGGTCATCAGCATTTGAACAGTAACAATGGCTGGTTTATCTCTGTTCCACTGCCTTTTTTTTTTTTTCTTCAGTAAGACTGGATATTCTTCAAAAACATATAGCTTTAACCTACAATTCAGGGATGGTCTAGCATCTAGTTTGTACACAAGGCCACTTCAGATGAGCACAACTCCATCTGGCTTGAATTTGCGACTAGATATAGGGCACGGATGGTCAAACTGGCATCTCCCGAGAGGCACGTGGCTATTATCTTTCAAACACAGTCCTTGCAGGGGATAGCCCATCAATGGGGTGCCTGCAACTGCTGAATATCTGGCAGAGAGCGGCAACTGAGGCAAGCCTAGTCCCCTGCACCCCTGCCAGGGCCAGCCCACCTCTCATGGCACCTGCTCCTTCTCCCTGCATTCAACAGCAAAGGAGCCCACTGCTGCCAACCAAGGTCTCCAGGGGAGCACAGGCAGAAGCAGCCAAGTACACATAGGGAATACAGATGAAAGAAAAATGGCTAGAAGTTAAACAGGGGTTTAGGATTGTAACATGAGAGCTGCAGGTTTCTCATTTATACAACAGCCCGACAAATTGTATGAGCCTGACTCCTACCTGTTCAAAGGTTCCCTCCTCAGACTTCTCTGAAACTGTTTTTAAATGTTAAGTGGGTGGCATTTTTCTTAAGTAAAATAAAACTAAAGTGTACTGAAAATAATCTTGTCCAGATGTCTGTTACAAATTTGCTACATAAGGTAAATATATGGGGAAATATTAAAATAAAGCATGTCGTGGTAGCTTATGGCTTTGAAATAGCATATTCATTTCTCTGTCTGTCTATCAAAGTAAGGATAGCTATCTCCTGGTGCACTATGCTCTCTCACAACAGAAGAGGTCCCAAAATCATGTAACTTTAAAATAATTTTGGAGAGGAAGAATGAACCCCCCTATAAATAACTGATTTTGATTTCAGCAAAAGTTTAAGAAATTAGTCTTGTGAAGCGAACACATGCTTTAAATCAGCAAGCTATCCTAGGACAGGACTACAGCAATGGGCACATGCACATACGAACTGTGAAACAGGCAACATGGCAGAAAACAGTGAAGAGGCAGCAGCACAGACTGCAGTACAAGTGACCATCTAGATGACCAAAAGGGACCCAAGCCAGGAATATTTCAAACTGTTGTTTACATTATGTACATATCCAACCACGATGTTCCTTTAAGAAGCAAGTGACCACTAGTAGGAAGACAGACTTCCAGTCACTTCACTCAGAGATGCAATAAGCCCGACTTAGCACACTCTGTAGTAGTTATCTCCAAGGTCGGAGACCCCATAACCTCTCTGGCCACCTGCTTCTCCATTTGATCACAGTCACAGTGGAAAAAGCGTTTATTACATCTGAATGGAATTTCTTGCATTTCGGTGTGCCCACTGGCTCGTCACTGGGCACTGATGGCTCCCTCTTCTTCACTCCCCCCATCAGGTATCTATACACACTGGTACGGTCCCCCCACACCTTTTCCTCTCCAGCATAAGCAGCCCCAGCTCTCTCAGCCTCTCCCCGTAAGACCTGAAAAGCAAATTCACTATTATGAAGTGTGCTACTGTCTGCCTGATGCTCTGTCATATAGGGCCTAAAGGAGACACAACGCAGGTTAAGCCAAACAGAGCTATGATGAGTCAACATCTATTTCACCGGGCATCGTATAATATGCCAGCTGAAACTGAGTCAGTTCAAGATGCCCTTATCAACTGGCCACAGTTTCCTTTCTCACAGCAGCAAGGCAGCGTGCCAGCTGCCTGAACAACAATGCCACAACTGCTGGAAGAGCCCGATGCCTTCAGCCGAGCACAGACCACACGCCGTTCAAACACAGCAGAAGCTGTGGAGGGAGCTTGGTGTCCACAGCAAGGGTTAGCTGCTTGAACAGGACGGACAGCAGCAACAAGAAAGGTATGTTATTACCCAACTATAAATAAAACCTTTCACATGCCGCATCCCTGGACCTTTTCACAGTCCAGAAAACTTCAACATATGAGGATTTCTGCCTCAAAATTAGTATTTTGATCTCTAGCAATTTAAATTCCACATTATCACAACAGTCAGGTTAGTCTATTATTGTAACGTTTTGCTTTAATTTGCCTAGTAACTTCAGGACTATTCTAGCTATATAGCTGCAGCCTTCTGAACTACGCAAGCAGAAAGATAACAGACCCCGGCACACCAGAAGGTCAGCAAGTCACAGTGCAAGTATGCCCAGCAGAGAAACCTACAGCCTCTGCCACTTCACCAAGAATTTCGAGCTATCAACAGAATAAAGTGATGTGAATTGACAATACAAGCTCCTCCTGTAAACAGATTTAAAATATCTTTATATAAAAAAAAACAAACCCACAAACCAAGCAAACACACATAAACCCCTCAAGTCTTCAGCCAGTTTATTGCATTTAAAAACTTGGGTATCAAATAGTCTTTTTTGTTAGGCCCCATTAATTACCCTAAAGGTATGGCCTTTATCTCTGCATTAGAGCATGATACACACAAAATAT
>KZ505934.1:377987-409423 GCA_002844005.1 Limosa lapponica baueri
CCGAGCCGAGCCGAGCCGCACCGCTGCGTGCGGAGGGGCCGATGGGCACAGCCGCAGCCGCAGGGCCCAGCCTCGGCAGCGAGCGCACGGCTAGGCTTCGGGCCAGGGCCGGGCAGCGGGAGGGCGGGCGGAAGCGGCCTCCCGAGGAACGCGGCCTCCGCGGCCGCCGCCGACCCACGCCGCCGCCAGGGACGGGGGCAGCTGCTGAGAGGGTGTCACCGGTCTGTGCCGCCCGGAGCACCCGCGCCGTCCCTCATGTGCGGGTGCCCTTGTCCCTATCCTCCGCGGCGAGTTGCCCCGCTGCCCTCCCCGGATTGAGCGGAAGAGGTGCGGGCCCGCCGCAGGTGAGGCGGCAGCACCGAAGAGCGGGAGGGGAGCCGGGCCAACATGGAAGCCAGGCGCTGTGGCCTTGAGTGACAGGGGGGTGGCAGCGGCACCCAGCCACTGTGGGGGGCCAGGGTTTTTTCTCTCCCCAAGGCCCCAAAATATCCCCGCTGGATTGCTGGCAGAGCTGGGACGTGTGTTGGCTCCCTCACAAATAACCTGTGGCTTGTGTCCCACCTAATTTGGCAGTAAGGAAGGCCAGAGTCAGGCCGGTTAAAAAAGCAAAAGCAAAAAGCAGGAAGAAGGAGCAGGTGATGTGGCTGCTGAAATGAGGAGAGGCCAGGAGTTGGGGCCAGTGCTGTGATCAACATGGCAAAGCTCCTGACAGGAAAAAGGAAGCTGGTTTGGCAGAGCAGCACCGGTGGAGGGACGAAGGTCCCGACACAGTCACGTCGGCTGTCAGAAGCCACATGAGGACCTGGACTCCTCTGAGGTGATGTGTAAGCTCCGATCGATCTGGCTTTACTGTGGCTTTGCTTGCTTGTGATAGATGTTAGAAGAGTGGAGTGTATTCTGCGGTTTCCTGCCATACAGCCCAAGATGGTGGTTGGTGCTGCAGAGCCTCGTGCTAAGCCAGGGCAAGGACTCGTCCCGAGCTGGGCGTTCTCCTGCCCACCCCGTCGGAGAACCATTTGGTGAACAGACAGCAAGTGTTCACTCCATGGGCTGGGCTGGTTAGAGGCAGGGGCTGCAGTTCCTGTGCACTGCCTGGAAGTTAAGCAAATCTATTCTAAAGTCCAAGAAGTGTCAAATACGTTAGCCAAGGTACAGATCTGGAGATAGAAAGGTAAAATGAATCCTGCAGTTGGTAACCCATAGGCTGCCACATGCTTTCATGTGATTTTGGATAAATCAGTTTTTCTTTGCCACTGTAGAAGAGGAATAGTAACACTTTTGCTTCTCGCAGGCTGTTTTGAGGCTTAAGACTGTAACATATTATAGTGAGATGCCTTTACGGACACAACTAAAATGGTTTGGTTCTTGTCTCTCTACAGACAACTAGATTTAAAATTAACTGACATAGCATAGGACTTGCAGGAATGTTAGGCACTGTGTGTACTACATGAAGGATGTAAAAGGAGAAACAAAGTGTGCCAAGGCTACAAACGCCTGCGGTACATACACGGAAAATGAGAAGGAAAAACAGGGTGAATTATTAGAAAGGCGAAAGGAGTACTGAGAGGACAAGGTCATGAAAGCCCAAAGATGAGATTTCAAGGTGAATGTGATCAGCAAGTTCCAAGGCTGAATTAAAAAAAAAAAAAAAAAAGCCAAATGAACTGGAAAAGCTGGGAACTGAAACCAGATAGAGTTGCAGATTAGTAATTTCTTTGTTTGTTGCCCTTAAAGGGAGGAAAATACAGTGGTAGAGGCAGAAGGAAGGGGGTTAAAAACAAGTTTTAAGTCCAGGGCATAAAGTGATTGGATTTTTAATCTAGATTTAATGAGAGTTGTTGAACTACAGGTACATGAGGTATGTCAGAAATACTAGGCTAAGCACTCCTCTAGCTTGCTTTAAACTGAGATTAATGCAACTGAATTCCTTGGACTTGCAGCATTGTTAAACTGGGCTAAATGAGAAGAGAGTCAAGGCTGTTATTTTCAAAAACTTGAGAAATGCAAACAATGACATTCAGCCAGAAAGAAACTGAAGAGTTAAAGACCTTTTGCATTTGTTGTGTACTCCTTCAGCAAACCTAATGGAGATGAAAGTCACTGTAGTCCAACTACAAAACAAGTAAGAAAAGGACCAAATATGGTGCCTCGCTAAAACCTAATGATAGTTATTAGTTCACGGACTAATTTGGCTTCAAAAGTCTTTTGTTCTTTCCCTCTCTTTCCCACATGTCTTTTAGGATGCAGTTAAAGGTCTCGGTTTTTACATTTGCTAATGTGCTGAGCTACTTGAGGTTGTCTTGACATACTGTTACCCAGTGTGATCAACAGAAAGACCAAGTTCAACAAAATGCATCTTCGGGTATACGAAGCATTTGCCATATTTTATGATTACAGCACTTCACCAGTGGCACAAAACAATTCAAAGAAGGTTGTTGTTCAGTGACAGAGCTGCAGAAAAGAGTGGTGGTGGTAAGGAAACTCTGGAAGACAATGAGTATTTATATTACAATGGTGTCTACAATATGCTAGAAATGTTTTAAAAGCATATAAAGACTCTATTCATTGCTAAAGAGTTTGTTCCTTAAAAGACAGCATAAGGATAAAGCATGATGAAAAGCAACATATGGTGTACAAAGCAAAACGACCCACGTGATGGTTGCCAAAACTGAGGGGGAAGGGACTTCCTCCTCTTTTTTTTCTGCTGATGACTCTTCACTCACTCCCTAGTGTGGCATTTCCAAGATAGCTAGTTTCTTGTATGTGTCAGTGAATGCTGGAAAAGAACTTGGTTGGTGACTAGGTAATGATGAGATATATTCCTTTGCAGAGACTTCAGATGAGAAGTCTTTAATACCAGTCACGATGAGGATGTTGTAGGGTAAACTTAATGCAAGGTCATAGTTTTTTGTCACCGCTTAGATATGGATCTGATATGTTTATTAGAAATTTAAAAAAAAGGAGGGGTTGGTCAATGAATAACTTTTCTGTTTTCATTAAGTAGTAATAATAGCTGCGTTTGTACCATGCTTTATATATTTGGAATACTGCAGCAGTAGGGTTGCATAAGCAACCGAAAAAAAAATATTTGAAGCCCAGGGAGAGAGGGGAATGCAGAATAACAAGATTAGAGAAGTTCAATTCCCAGAAGAAAATCATTTTAGAAATAAAGTTTAAATAAAAAGTAATCTCATCTTTAGATTGCTTTGCTGTGAACAGGAAAAAAGTCCTTGGGGCTCCAGGCTACGTTTTTCACTGCTACCAGAAGGCCACTTGGAAGCTCCACATGCTCCTGAGGTTGGTGGGAGTGTAAGGTGTCAGTCAGACAGATGTGTGTCCACAACAGCATCACAATTAAAATTCAGAACTTGGGGGCTTGTAGCATTTGCTCTCTCCCCCCTAGACCACTGCACTGTGTTCTTCAGCCTGACCACTCTTATTCCACTTAAACCATTATTCACTGATCTCAACAGTGGCATTTTTCAAGCTTGCTTTTCATACCAGCAGGCGAACTGTAACAGGTTTGCAGCTTTTCCAAATAAAACTAGAGAACTGTTTCTCTGGGTCAGATTCTCTGTTAAACTCACTTCCTTTCTAACCAGGACAAACTGTACAAAGTACATCCACAAGGCTATGCAAGTGCTCCTTTGTTGAATGCACACTCTTTTCCTGAGATACTCAAGGGGCTAGTGTGGCTTATTCATCTTCCAAATACCACCCCTGCCCCCTGTTTCTGCAGAGCGAGGAAAGGGTCACCCATTAGAGGGGATCAGGAAGGTGGCAGGTTATTGACTGGCTCTGCTAGTGCTGACCATTATGGAGGAGCACATGACGGACCACAAGGTCAAGTCACTCTGTGGCCAGCACAAGCTAAGGGGCCTTAGCAATTCTCAAGATGGAGGCTTCAGCTCTCCGCTACACCAAGAGCTTGATATTTTCCTATCACAGTATGAAGGGGCACGCAGCCCTTGGGGCAACAGGGAATTGGGCTCAGAGCCCTGAAAATAACCCACGGTACCCTGGACCACCTCCCATCCCACTTAGTGCCATTGTAGAGTTGCCCTAAAAGTTTCTGCTGAAATTAAAGTAACAGAATAATTTGATTGTTTATCACTGAATATCATAATGGTGTAGTGTATAAAGGAAAAACCTTTCATTATAACCTGAGATTATAAGTGTTGGGCTAAATTATAAGGAGAAGTATTCTCAATTACTTTGTGTAAACTTGTGTTTAATATTGTGGGATTCCTCCAGGCTCTGCAACTAAAATTGTTTTTGCTGTCCCTGGGTCTGTCTGAAGTGATACGCCTTTGCTTCTCTGGGAATATAGCCTATTTTTATTACACCAAAAATCTGTTTAGGGTTGATCCAGAGAGACTTACATATATTAAAATATTTGACTACTTCAATAATTTTATTCACATTTAAAGAAAAATGAAATATGCTAGTGAAGTACAATAAAATGTCTTTCTTTTTTTTTCTTTTTTCTTTTTTTTTTTTTTTTACTGAAAATGCTGCTACCAGATGTTTGTATCTGTAAAGCTGTGGAAATGCAGCAGAGCTTAGAAAATGCTCAAGATTGACTCATTCCAGTTTTGTCCTCATTTTAAACTTTGTACCATGGAAAGTTCAAAAGCTTTTTCCACATTGTTTGTGAGGTTTCTCCAGAGGGAATATTTCTGGCTTTGGTTAGAAAAGAACTCCCTGTCTTGCTGAAGATTGACAATTACGTACATTTTTGGCTGCTAACTTAAGCAATCCAGCAGGCCCTTGGGGTGCTTAAAGTGCAGTTATGAACCGAAAGTTACTTTTAAAGAACATTTTTTGAACACTATTTGAAATCCACACACTGATAGAGCGATAAGCAGTTTTGGGAAAAAAAAAAAAAAATCCTGTTTTATCTGTTTGTAGGTCAAATTTATCTGAACTGCTCCGGAAGCTGTTCTCAATTTCGGTGCAGGCAAGTCTACCAGAGTGAGAACAAGGGACTCCTCCAACATAAAGAAAGTATCTCCAGCGCTTCGCAGGGCCACAATCATAACATGAACTTTTCACTTTGCATCTGATATGTGCTTCCTGCCCCTTGTGTCATCATGATTCAGCATCGTGACATGCTGAAAGATCATCAAGGTGGAAACAATGCCGAGCAGTGTTAGGATGATGTGGCTTGCCATGATTATTTTGCACGTACCTGATTTATTGCACATCATATTTTCTCTTTCCTTGTCTGTCAGCTGCCAAGCACGTAGTTCTCTCCTCTGCCAGGGCCTGGCCTTGTATTTGGAAAAGAGAACAGGGATGCCCTGGGTGTGGGCAAGAAGGACACTTTGCTCTGTGCCCCTTGCATTGCAAAGCTTGGGAGCCCCTCAGCTCGTGCATCACAATATATCATGCTGTTTAATGGGTTACAGTCTCCGCTTTTTTTCCTGATTCCCTAGAAACTACTATCTAGAGCTCAAGAGAGGAACTCAGGAACTGTTCCTGAAGCCATAGAGATGTATTTGATAAAATACTGGACACTTCATCTTTGGGTGAAGATGCAGTTTCTTTTCCCTTTCCCCAGCTGGCTAGCACAATTTCTGATACCTCTACATTTTTTCTTATTGAGGCAGTTGTACCAGTAAGAGAAATTCTAAGAAAACAGCGACCTTAAAATGGTTGCTGCTACGAAAGGAGAAACCTGTCCCAGTAATTTGAGAGAGGAAGGAAAAGAAAATAGCGAGAGAGTTTTTGAGCTGATAAGACCGACTAGGTGTTAATCCTCAATAAGACTTAGGGGTTTGATGTTTTTTTTGATGAGGCAATTTCTCGAGAAGAATGGGGGCAGGTTTCATTTTTGTTTGTTTGTTTTCCAAGTGAACAATGGTGTCCTCCCCTTTTTCTTGAACAATGGGGATACAGTATTATAGCTCATGTTTTGTTCAACTATCAAGATAGCACATCTGTCCCGAAGATCTCACCTTTGCCAGGGCTGGCTACAGACACGCACACACACACAGGCATTGTGAGCCTGAACCCTGAAGAGCCATTGCGATCTAGATGGGCTCAGTGCAGCTCAGCACCCTGTTCTCCTCACTCCCCGTTCCCCCTTCTGCCAGGACAGTGCCTCTGGGCTCCCGTTTTCCCCTCTGATGGATATCCGGGTGCAATGTCCCCTTGCTCTCCTGCCACTGCCCCCCTCAGTGTCTCCCCCATCCCAAGGGCTTTGTGATGCCTTTTCTTGCATTTCCATCCTTCCCAAAGACACAGGCTTTTACACCATGCCCTTCTCTTTGCCTCCCACGCTCCTCTTGTGCCATCCTGCAACCCTTTCTTCGGTTGTCCTGCATTGAAGCCACAAGTGTTGAGTTGCTGCCCCCCGAAAGGGGTGGTTCTGCTCCGACCTGCAGCATGCTCCTTAGCACCACGCTTGTCAAGCCCTTTGGTGAGTCAGTTCAAGAGAATAGTTTTCTGTTGGATTAACGAGTTGGATCGGTTTACCAAGCAGTTTGATGTGGTGCAAGAGAGGGTGTGGGCCAGCAGGGCCAGGAGTCAGGGAGGGAAAAGCAGGACCACCCAAGTCAGGACGGTAAACTGACTCAGTCATGTCACGTAATTTCACCCTTATTTACTTCGTATTATATAACTTGACCCATTTCTACCTTCTCCCAAACTGAGAGAGAAGCCTTTCCTTTTGAAACTGTATTGAATCGGCAGATCCGAAGTGCAGGATATTCTATACCAAGGCAGGATAATGGCTAGCATCAGCTCATTCTGCTGTCTAAGGATGTGGGGAGAGGTGCTTTAGGCTGTTGATTCTGTTAACAGCATGCCAGGGACTTACATTTTCTAAGTTGTTTTTTTTTTTTCTTTTCATGTTTTAGTAGCTGAAAAGTTCTGTCTGTTGATTGAAATAGGTCTTGAGATTTTAGAACTGAACAAATGTGGTATTAAAAATTGTGATACTGAGGCACACTCGTTATGATGGTGTTCTGGGTCTTCTAGTTTCCTATGCTAACAAGCACAACACTCTATGCGAATACTCTTAGTCTAATACCAGAGAAAGACATTTCAGCATGTTTTAAAACACTTCCCAAGCAACTTATATCAAGGACAGGTATTTACTAAACCAGGAATTCTAGTAGTAGATATATCGTCATTTAAATTCCTATATTAGTATGAAAAATTGTTGTCTTCCCCCTGCATGATCTAAATTGACGCTATTCATTTTATCTCCTTCAATGAACATTCAGATGGCACAATGCTGTTAATGAATCCAGTAAAATATAGTGTTGGAATTTTACACTGGAGAGCTTTTACAAAGCAATACATAAATATTAGGTCCTGGAAAATTAAACTTACCAGGAGTTCGTGCAAGCACACAGCTGAATATGAATTATTAACATCTTTGGGTTGTTCTTAGAGTGATAGTACGTGCTACAGAGCTGTAATTAGGGCTGGGTTGCATCTGAGTTGCTATCATGCTGCATCGGTTTGTCACTTAGAATTGCTACCCCTGAACCTGTTCCTTGCTCACCCAGCTAGCTAATTAGTGACCTAGAGATAAGACGGCATTTATTGGTAGTAGAAGAAATGGCCTTTCATTTTTATGCAGGAGCAAAAAAGAGGTCAGCAAGCAATTTACGCATTCTTCATCCACCCACAGTGCAATGGAAGATGATAATGCTTATCTTGTCAGGAGGTGGATTTCACTTTTTTCCTTACTGTTTTATTAGGCTTATATTTTCTCCCTGGCATTATTCTCTCTTTTTTCCAGTTGTTGTTGATTGGGGTCTTTTTGTTGTTGGTTGGTTGGTTGGTTGGTTGGTTTTTGGGGAGGTTAACCTCAGACTGTGGTTAACTGTGTCTAATGCTAGGACCATGTTCGGGAGTTTTCATTAAAAAAAGAGATTCCTGAAAGGGTTCCTCAGATTACAGTTTCCTGACTGTGTGATAAAGATAGAGTTTGAACTGGAGGGTATAGGCAGAGAATAGATAGATACTCTGTCCTCACCTATTTACCAAATGGTGAGCGTTGTTGAAATTCGGGTGGGAGGCAACACTCCTCCCTTGTGCAAACATATCCTCCAATAAAAGCCATGTGCTGTGGGCAAAAGTAGTTTAAGGGGTTGCGCCCCTTTTTTTTTTCTTTTCTTTTTTTTTTTTTTTAAATAAACAGCAACTTATCAATGTGAGAGGCTAAATATGGCTAGCTCATATACACACAAAGGCTCGTGTGTTTGTGGATACGCCTACTCTGTGTACCCAGCCAGGCTCCTACCTTATTTTAGCTAGGGTGACCATTTCTCCCCTATTTTAAGAAATATTTTGTATTTCATTTGTGACAAATAAAAGAAGCGCTGAATCATATCTTTGTGAAGCAACACTCAGCAGTGCATTTGTTAATGGAACCTTATTTTCGATTTAAAAATATCAGCCTCAAGAGACTGAATCTTATAAGAAAAAACTGCAGCACGAAGCCAAAAACAGTTCTCCCTCTCTGTTATCTTAAGATAGCATTGAATCGCAGACCTAGGGTAAAAATCAATGGAGGATGTGGGTTTGCGTTAGAGAATCTGCCCCAAGCCTCTGATTTTGCATTTGTAATCCAGATATGGATGAGGCATGTCAGGAAGAAAACTTCTTCAAAGGTTCATAAATGTCAATGTATAACATCAAATGCTTGCCTGGTACACTGTATAATTTACTGCGAAGGTTTAGGGAATGCTATATGCAGGGCAAAGCTATGAAGCAAGGTGGAAAGCTGGTTTCCCTTTGTAAGCCTTCAGAGCAGTTAGATGGGAGCCCTTCCAGAATGCTCTCTGGAAACTTTCATCAGCCTCAGTGCTCTATAAATAGAGGAGGTCTTCATCCCCGAGGAGGTTTTGCAACGCCGCTCTGCAGAGGAGCGCCGGGCCCCGACGGAGGCAGGGGAAGGAGAGTTTCTGAGCGGCGTGGTAGGACCGGGAAGGGGAAGGGGATCTCTTTGATGTAAGATGAGGTCTACAGCCAGGTTGAGAGAAGAATAATTAAGATGGAAGGCTCTTCGCAAAAACGTTTGTGTGGGGAGAAATTCTCTTAGATCCTACACAGAAACTGCTGCTGGCGGAGCGGAAAATGCAGTCACAGTGACCGTCAGCTGCAAATGACGAAGAAAGATACCTGATGTTCCCTCAATCAGTCATGAAACACTGCTGCAGAGGAGAACTTTCAATCCCCAGAATGAATGGAGAAATGGGATCAGTGAAAACAGCAATAAATGCTGTAAGAATTACTGTAGTTTACCATGTAGAAATTTTTTCATTGCTCTGATGGACTGTCATGAGTGAGATAATATATGACAGAGTAATCACAAACATAACTCTGGAGTAAGTCCCAAGAGCAAAACACTTGGAACTTTGTTTCTAAAAAATATGTAAATATGGAAGAAAACCAGTTGACTGCTACAGAAGCTAGAAAAATCAGTCCTAACACTCTCAATTTCCGTTAACATAGGTCCCTTGATTGTGACAGCAGATTAAAAAGCATTGTCTTCCAAAATTTAGCTACAGTGCATTTTCCAACATTTATTTACAGTTTAAATGTGAGGCAGAAGTTTTGTTGGGATCAAGCTTCGTGTATTATTTTCAAAAAAAATAACTTAAAAAATGGGATTGAAAAAGGAGAATTTCACTCTGACTCCTGATAGCTCAGCCTCAATAATATCAAAATCTTGGTTCCTATATGTTTGAAAGAGGAATATTCCATTACCTGTTTGATTATTTTGATGAAAAAATCTGAAAATATAAAAAAGAGGCTTAATTTTGACTAAGCAAAGTAGTTTGGAGTCAACAAAGCTAATTTGGGAGATGCTCTGTCTACAGAAGAATGAAAACAAACCATTTTCCCAGTCACAGACTGCATATTGAACACACTGGGCTATAGATAAGTTATTATTTGGTCTCAAAGACATTTGATAGGCAATCTTTAAATGTTTTTCTTCCTGCCAGCAATCTCAGAATTAAGAGAGGTCTTTGTTTCGTTGTTATCAAAATAATATGAAAATGATAATATAGGAACACTGAGCCATTGCCCTACAACATTATTATCCTTCTGCCTTCCTGAAAGCATCATCCAAATACAGTTTCTTTAAAGGTGAGGGAGATGTGCTTTCCATGCCAGAACAGCGTGCTAAGGTTTTATGACAGAGTTTTAAAATCGGAACAATCTGATATTAGATGGGCTAGAATGTATGATACAATGTGCTAATTATAAAGTAAATTACAAGGAAAAAACCAAACCAAACCAAAACCAAAACTGATGACAAATTACTTGGTCATATGTATGGCTTTCAAGTACACCATGACAAAACATGTTCAAATGGGAAGGGATTTCAAACAGCAGCATGCATTAGTTTCCAAACACTTCACTTTGCTTTTCGATTCCAGTGAGCAAAATCATCCTGGCCTGCTTCAACTGAATCATCGACTGCAATCTCAAAGGCCAGAGTGGAAAGAGTTTTTTTCATGTAAACAAACCTGTTTACACACACAAAAGCAGAGTAGTCACTCCAATGTTGCTGTAATCCCTCTGAGCAGCTTCACAGAAACCTTAAGGCTGTGCTCTTGAAGTGGTGCAAACATAGCTGAGATGTGTACAGTGGTTTTCAGAATATTTTGTTAATATTTTGCTAAGTACTGAAATACATTGTTCATAAATTGGTCTGGCTGCACGCTGTGTTGGTGTAAGAGCGCCTAAGAAGGAAGGGAGAGGCCAGAACTTGTTTCCAACTGTTTTATTGACTATTAAACTCTTATAGCCAGATAAAAGCAGCAGCAAATAACCTGATCCATGTGTTACAACAGCGCACAGTCTCACCTTCTCCCTCCCTGCATTGTATTTCCTATCTAGGTCACTCTGCAGTGTGAGACTGTTGGTTTACCAGATAATGTTTCCACACGTTGACCCAGACGCGGGTGATGACAGGCACGTTTTCAGACTGTTTATGCAAACCACCAGTGTCCCGAGCCTGCTGCTGGCACGTATTTTACCTTCCTCCTTGCTGCGTTTAGTGCCTGGTACGGCTTGCCCAGCCTTACAGATGGAATTGGCTATACTGACATCTGAACAGCTTTGTAGATAAAGCCATCTTGCCGTCAGCCTGTCAAACATAAATTCCATCACTACCCCGCAACTGCTATGTAATTAAATGTTCTCCTGCTAGGCATACTCTGGTTTAACGGGTTCTATGAGTCATGGCAGCAAAGGGAAAGGAGAGTCCCCAAAAACAAGAATGGGCACAAACACCCCCTTGATAATCATCTTATTTAGAGAGAATAAGGTTCTCACTTCTCTGGAGAAGTGAACACCAGGACTCCTCGGATCCCTTGTCGGAGGATCTCACACTGATGCTCACTAAGGTACCCAGAGAAAGTGATTTTACAGTTCTGAATTACACAAAATTTTGTAGTACAGATGCTTGCAAGGAAGTGGTTTGTTTTGAGTGTGCGGTGTGTTGGTTTGAGAGCGCTTGAGAAGGAAGAGGTGAGAACTTGCAAATTCTTTGCTCTCATAAGCTCAACCTCAAACCCATCTCCACCACAGGACATGTATTACACGTATGAGGAGAGCACGTCTCTCTCCTTTACCTTGCCAGGGCCCAGCAATCAAGGTCCCAGTGTTTAAAGCAGCATCAAAACAGTTTCTTCCTAGCCACAAGCGACTAGGTGCATGAAAATCACTGGTGCGAGATGGCAGCTCAGCAGTACCACTCTCCTGCCCCACGGAGGCAGAGGAGTGGACACTGTGCATGGCCAGGACCATCTGCACCCCCATGCTTTCACACCTGGTTCCGGCAGGGAGAGACTGTGCCCCCGGCAGCAAGCACAGGGTGGTGGGGCTTTGCTTGCCCCACGGGTGGACCTAAATGCTAGCTGGAGATAACTGCCGAGGGGGGAAGAGGCAGTCAAGGAGCGTGTGGGGATGAGAAAAGGTTGGGCATATCCAGAGTTCCTCTGACCAGACTCACCCTTTCGGTGTAGCTTGCACCAAACAGGAGCCATGGAAAGCAAACGTCAGCTGCCTTAGCTTCTGGGTGTGTGGGGCAAACCCCCACAGAGGTATATAAACCGACCTTTAAACTCCAGGTCTGTCGGCTGAGGAGATTACCCCTCGCCCAGCACTGGGGCACGCACACCCCCCACCAGCTTTCCTTGACCTATTTACTGGCAATGAACTAGATGCAGACAGACCTTGCACTTCAGCTGCTCGAGCTAGCGTGGCTCCCTTCCACTCCAGAGGGCTGAGGGGAGCACTTACAAGCAGTTTTGCTGACAGACCTGGGAGGATAGCCATGGTCAGCGGGAGAATGGTGACCTGCCGGGGTGGGATAGACTGGGTCATTAACCCTTCAACTACAGCTGGAAGAAGACTTGGGTCTTCTTGACCATATGGCTGCGTACAGGCTATGACTGCCCAAGCAGGGCTTTGGGAAGGGCTGTTCCTTCCCTTCCTCTCCCCATGCCACCCCAGGAGGTGCTGCAGCTGCCCCAGCAGGCTGCCTGCTCCCCCCATGGTGCCCTCGTCTCTCCCAGGACTGAGCACTGCGTCCTCATAGAGGGGCTGCCAAGCCTTGCTGACTCGGCTTCTGTCCCGTGCTTGCAGCAACACGCAGCAAGAATGACAGGGCTCTGTGCTGTCCCCTAGAAGGGACAAGGATCAGCCTCTGCTGCGGCCCCTCTGCTTACCTTGTCCTTTCACCTTAAGCTCTTCATTTATCTGGGTCCCGTTGCAAATGCCAAATTAAACCCTTAATACCCCTGAGCAGGGATGGAGGGTTAAATCAGATGAAAGATTAGAGTATCTGAGCAGGATATATCCTTAACTAAGGGTCCTGAGTCTAAAACTAAAGTCCCAAATGCCCCCCAGGCAGACGGCTGCACCCCTGGTGGTGGCAAGACTTGCCAGGCAGCTGCCCCTGTGAGCTGCCAGTCCCCGTTCCTAGCCAGGGCTGCTGGCTGCTGCTCTCTGGCTGGTTTGGCACCGGCACGTTCAAGATCAGGACACCAGCCTCATGTGGTGGGCATCCTAACCCACTGGCCAGAGAAAGCAGCACGTGAAACACTTTGAAAAACCCCACAAGCCTGAAGCAGGTGTCTGGGCTGCAGAAAGCAGTGGGGTTCACACACAGCCTGCTCCTCCAGACACAGACAGTTTCTGTCTTCTCCCCTTTTCAGTCCTCCAGGCAGTTTTTGAGGTAGCCACCAAAGCACATGCTTGAGGTGTTGGCAGAAAAGCAAGGCCTGTGCAAGCAAGAAACATGGTTTGTACACGAGAAGCACGGGAGGTCTGGCATACAGCACCTTCAGTTTGTACATACCAGGAAAAATGAAAAACCAGTAAATAAAACTGTCTGCTTGTTTTGGCTCAGGTGACTGAAGGCTGAGACTAGGTAGTGTGAGTATAATTTAATTTCCATTTCTCTGTCTTTTATAGGCTGTGAAGTTCATGCTGATTTTCTGTATGTCGTATGACTTTCTCAATCTTCCTAGGCTCCAGTTCTGATCTCTTTTTAAACCTTGATGTACCCATGCTATTTTTAGTCTTGCAGACTATTTTTGGATAATATCTACAAGATGTGGTCTTTTTTTAACAAGCCTCACAGCAAAAAATGTGCGAGACTCTCCTTCTCTTATACCTGGATTGCTGCAACATCCTTTCTCTGGTGGTGAGACACATGCATGTTTGCCCTGCGGATATTTATTCACAGAGCTGCTGCAAAAGTTGTTCTCTTTCCTTGCCATTTTGTCACCCCTTCCCACTGACATCCTTATCCCAGTAGGAGAAGTACTCAACCCAATTTCTACAAGCCCATGTACATTGTGGCTGATGGTACTACTCTGTCCGTGCAGAGGGACTCATTTGGAGAGGCGCAGCAGGTAGAGGGATTTTGCTGCGCCCCAGGTTGCTGCAGGAAGGAGCGCAGCCGGTGGTGTCCTGCCTGCTGCAACACCCCTGAGCACTGAACACCCCTCGGGGGCTGGCCACGAAGGAGCCACAGGCCATTGAATCCCTGTTTGTTTCCAGCACCACCTTTCCTGGTGTCTCAAGGCCCCATCGCTGTCTGTCGCATCAAGGATATGCACCACTCCCATGATGGGTGAGAGAGCAAGGAGCCCTGGGGAAAGGCGGCTGCAGGGTGCCAGAATAGCCCTGCCACCCCCAGAGCAAATTCCTCCCGCCCCTGGCAGCCTAATTGATGTGAGCTCCAAGTTGCCTCAGGAAACGGGTCATCAAGGGGAGGCTCTAGGCCAAAGGAACTGGTTTTCATTAGTATAATCCACAATGGGCCACTCAGAATCAATCTGCACATTCAGGTAGCCCAGAGCCCCTTCTTTGCTGGTAGATCTAGGTAGATCTAGCCTGCTAGGTTCCTACATAGACTTTCTCCTTCATCATCCCTCCTGCCTCTGCTGAGATGTGAGTCACCCGGGGGCTTATTTTAAGGAACAGTACGGCACTGATCTGTTGTTTTTCTAAACTGCTTGTTATACCTATGGAAATACTGTAAACTCTCAACAAGCACAGATTGAGTTTCCTCTATTTTTAAACCATCAAACACAGCTGCTTGTCTTTGCTTTCAAAGCCTTTGGAGCCTATCTCCATTCTCTCCCTGACAGAATACAAGGTGAAATCCCACCTTCAAGGAGACAGTGGCATCAACCTTTGCCCCGTATTTCATGCATCACACTGCCTTCCACTTTCAGGAGATGCTCCCAGTGAACATCCACTTTCCAAAAGCTCCTTTGACATGTTTACAGCTGAACTGGCAATGGCAAGGCTGCTGGTGTCCCACTGCCCCATGGCCTGGGCAAGCAGGGATACCACAGTGCTCATGCATTTCTAAACGGATATGACACTAAGTGTTATCACATATGAAGTGCTGCCCAATTTCTCTGCATGCTGCAAACAAGATAAACCCGGATCTTAGAAATTAAAATAGAAATATGTAGGCTCTGGGTCCATACAGATGGTTATACATGGAGCTTAGGAAATAAAGATCCCAAGCCTGATAAAAATATTAAAAGAAAATATTCTAGATTTCTTTGTGACTTCTGTTCTCTTGCTGTCACACAGAACTTGCCTTGCAGGCTAATCTAGGGCATCACTCTACTTTTTTTTTTTTTTAAGGCAGTAGTTTCTTTCTTCTCCAAACCATGTTTTAATGTTAATATTTTATAAAATATAACAAAAGTTTAAACATTTTAGCTTGTCTATAATAGAAAATGGTACGGTTATGACAATGCAGAAGTAATCATCCCCACCTATTGTGCAGACAGCATAAAGACATTTTATAATAGAATAGCAATTCCCAAAAGAGAACTGAAAGAAATTTAACAGTATAAGTAAGCTACCTCACTATCATCCAAAGTAGGGCTTTTGCCAGTATAAACTAGTTTGGTTACAAAACATTGCAGTTCTTACTGCAATTATTATACTAGGAAAACTAGTAGATCCAGACTGCCTACAAAAACATGACTGTAGCAGCCACCAATATCCTGAGGACTTGTTACGCCAAAGTCAGTCCAGTTGTAAGTCTTGATTTCATTGAAAGTTATTCCAAGAATGACTTTTTCCCACTGGGCTGGATTCTCTCTCATAAGAAGAGTGTAAAGTGCACTTCTACTAAAATCACATATTCCAGGAAATATGTAAAAAGTAAAATATTTTTTTTTCTTATGGTTGGGGGAGGGACTGCAGGGTGAAAATGAGTCATTTCTCTATTGCTGCCGGAATTCTGCCACTCCACTGATTATCCAGCCTCCCACCAGTGTGCTGCCCTCCTTATTTTGCAAGCTCGTGAGATTTTTTGCAGCTCCAGGTGGCCTCTTTTTCCCTCCTAGATAGCACAGCTAGGCCTCACGGTCAACACAACAGTTAACCAGAACTTTTTTTAGCTTGATAAATATATCTGCACGAAGGCATTGCGTGGCGCATGTGAATCCAAGTGGGGCTGATGTGGGGGCCAGGCAGCTGCATGCCGGGCAGGAGGAGCTCGCTCCCTCCCAGCACGTAAGCAGTGGAAACTTACAGCACATAGGGCACAGCAGTGTTAATCCCTCTCATCTACGCCACTTCCCAGCCCCATGCTTTGGTTTCCACCAGCGCTCAGGTGGCCTCCTTGAGGGGCATGCTAGGTTACCTGAGAATGGACAGCTTGGGGACGTGCTGGGCGCCTGGCTCCACACTCAGCCTGGGCTCTTCCTCCTTTGTGGGGCTTCTCTGAGCCCTCCTTCTATCTGCTCTGCTGTCTTGTGGCTTTTCTAAGCCAGACAGAGAAATAAAAGCATCTTCTTCCTTTCATCAGGAGAAACAGAGCTGCTTCTGGGCATTGAGGCAGCAAGACGCAGGGAATGCTGACGTGAGGCAAGCTTGGCTCTCACCATTGGCAAAGTAAGCAGCTGGAATGGTTGTGGCTCTGCTACATATTTTAGCTACACCAGAGCTTGGGAAGCTGGAATGGGAGCATACAAACTACTGTCCCTGCTCCCATGCCTGTTGTTTCCCCCTCCTCCAATGGCAGCAGGACAGCATACCCAACTATCCAACGTCTTCTGCCAGCTCCCTGTTCTAGCTTGGCCATTTCCATCTTCCCGTGAGCGGTGTGAGCCAGTGCCAGTCATGGCCTTTTGTCCTTGGAGTGGCAGAAGTCACCTTTGCCGGTTCAGGTGGGGAGTCCAGAGAAATGGTTTTGGCCAGACAGACCCAACCAGGTGCCCTGAAGCACAGTGCTCCCCGGGTCTGCTCTAGCAAGCACCGGGCATGGGCTTGGCACGTTTTGGTACCTTCACTTACGATTAATGAGAACTCATTTTACTTCATATTGCAGCAGGCTAGGAAAATACATACAGTCAGTGGCTGGACCTCAGCTAAGAGGAAGGGAACATATTAAAACTCATTTAATTCAGGCCTTTGCACTTGTTAATCATATGTTTTGCATGCAGCCGAGTGGTGCTCAGACAGCATAGGCAATATTGCCTACCTATGCAGTTTCATGTGGCTCTAGCTTTGACCACCATTGCTGTTTCCTCTTCGGTTTGGGATACTTTTTCGAGATGTTTCTCCATTGCCAGGGTGTGTGCAGCTCTGCAGGACCAATGGCAAGGAGAGCCCACTTCACAGGTCGGCTTCTGGCAGATGTTTTACATGTGGTCAGCTTGGACCTGACTTTGCATTGAACGTGACTCAGAGTGTGTCCCTCACCGCACTGGGCACTGCGTAGGCACAGGCATCTGTGCAAAGGAGGTGCAAACCACTGTGGAAACGACCCTGCTCAGGTGTCAGGGCTGTGTCACCTGGGGTGTTTTAGCTCCATGGAGAATCACGCCTTGGGCTTCTTTTCACTCCCCTGCTTGGGTGAGGGGGAGTTTGTTTTAACATGTCAGGTTGAAAACTTCAGTAGGTTAGGAGCTTCTTCACATGCAGCTCAGCTGTCCCGTCTCAGCAGCAGCCTCCAGGGGAAGGGGAGAGTGGGCAGTGAAGCACAGAGATCCTACAGCTATAGGACTCTGCCTGTGTGGATGAGTTAACCTTGTTTGCCCACCTTTGTAAAATACTGTAAGGTTTGTGCATTTCAGTATGTGCCCTGTGCACACATTACTCGTTTCGTAAAAGCCTGCCCGTTATTCCCCCTCATCTGTTGCACCCAACTGCTGTTTATCCTAATTTGGCATTTGGAAAAATCTTGTCACCCAACTTACATTAGCAGAAGGTGAAAGTATGCAAGGAGGAAACAAGGACAACTGCATATATTCCATGTGGGTAGATTACTTGTTCTTTTCCTGTGGAACAACTGTGGATGTTTTTCTTACTTAAAAAAAAAGCACCCAGCAAACCACCAAGCAGCCCCCAAACCTCTGGCTAACTACCAGCTTCAGCTACACCAGCCATACCCAGCCGTAAGCACGTAGATGAGTGATGCCCCCCCTCCCCTCCCAGAGCAGGGCACATTCCAGTTACTTGGCTCTTTGGATTAACTGTCCCTTTCATCAAGTTGGCTTGGACTACTGTTGCTGTTGATCATGCAATGCAAATCTTCCCGAGAAAGACTCTCAGGCTCTTGATTACAAAAGATAGCAATTTCGACAACCATTACATCCCAAAATGCAGACCCCCGATGTTGCAGGCAATTGTTGCCGTGCCATAGATAGGAGCTGTTTATTGATCACAGCCTGATATGAAAATATGCATCCTTTACGCTAAGCGATGTTGAATATCTAGTGTAGCAAGGTGAAAGTCATCATTTATGCCACTTGAGGGAAAGAGCTCAGCCAGAATGTGGGAGGACGTACGTTATCTAACATCCTACCTAACACATAGCGGCTGAGAGCAACAAGCAGGAGGAGAATGACAAGGTTTCTGCTTGTGAAACATCATGCCTGAGAACGTGGCAGCTGTGGATTTACCCTCACCTCATTTTAGGTGTCTAAATGAAGCATTGGTGTCAAGAGCACAGTTGTCCCGGGCACTCCCTCAGAGATGCAGTTCAGATTTTCAGAGAGATAAATTACTTTTTGCAGGCACCTCCCTCTCTCTCTCATAACCACAGAAGACATGCTACAGTCCTCAGCTGCAATGAGGGAGCAGGGTGGCAGGAACGCTGCCTGAAGGGAAGATACTGGTAGTTGTTTGGGGCCACTCTTAAGGAAGGGAAAAGGGAAATCCTAAATGATTGGCTCAGGATTCTTCTGGTGGAGGGGGGACAGGCACAGCCAGCAGCAGTTAGCATGTACAGCAGAACCTGTCATCTCCAGCCCAGAGGTGTGCTTGGGAGGAAGGTTGTGCTAGGACAGTCCCCATGAGATAAGAAACTCCTGTGATGCCAACACCGAAGCTATGCTGATTTACACTAGGATGAAAATAGCTCTTGGAGGTTTTACACTAGTAAAAGGTCAGCCAGACTGGGACATTGGGGCCAACATATAAAGAAGCAGATGAAATAGCAACTTTTCTCCCTATGTGCTGGAGCTCTGCTCTAAAGATAGACTCCTGAACTATTTATTGGGACAATTGTGTGTCCACTCTGCCTAGGAACAGGTTTACCTCTAAGTGCTGTCACCGTTAGAATAAGGTATTGGATGGTTCTGAGGGGCCCTGGGCTCAGGCCAGGATTGTACTGTGCTAACAGAGAATTAAAAATACAGCCCTGTCGCATACTCCCTGCCTTCCACAAGCTTGCTCGCAGTGTGTTCCCTGTTAACACTTTCTATGAAAACTGGCCAGATCCCCTTCTCAAAACCGAGGGGACTTCTCAGTGCCAGCAGAGCTTACATCCACCTGAGCTGCATAGATGGACAAGTTCAGTGCACCTCCTTGATGCCAATATGTGCAAAGGAAAAGTCACTTTTTACTTTCCTAGCAGATGCTGCTTTCCTGGGGTGGGGGGGACACCCGGCAGGTACCTACTCCTTCCTCTGGCCACAGAACGCCACTGCCAGCAATGAAGAGGAAGAGCAGAGAGGGGGTGGCTTCAAGGAGGATATGGAGGAGTTCCAGTTCTTGCAAGGCCAGTACCACGCTGAAGAAAAAAGGTGGGTGGTTCAGTAAACTTGGCGTAGCCAGCAGTGTCAAGGTGACAAAGGGCATTTTCCTGGCGGTCAGCCTTGAGCTTGTGGTGGGTGGTGCAGCTGCATGTCAAAGCAGTGGAGGTGAAAGTGCGCATCGCTTTGAACACATGTAGAAAGCCAGTCCTGAAGAGATGATCAATGGCTTTGGAGGTCTGAGGTGCTCCAGATGAGTTGAGCTCACAGCTGGCAGAGCTCACAGTGCTGTTGCCTGACCCACACTCTCCTTTGCCCCTTCTTCCAAGAACCAGGCTTTGGAGTTCATAAATATGAAAAAACACTTCTGTGATGTGCACCTGGCCATCCACCATGGTCAACATACTGTTTTTAAAGTAGTCAGGTCTGGAAACTTTTTAAAACACACATTTCTTTCCCCCAGTGAGAAAGGTGGCTGGCCCACTATGGATGTGTAGCCAGAACATGGATAATGAACAGTAGCTGCACGCCTCCCCTTCCTCCTCCTCTCCCCATGAGCCTGCATGCACCTTCCTGGAGCTGCACTGGTACGTGTGTTTTCACCAGACCTGGTGCTTGCTCTGGTAGGTCCCCACAGATGCTTGTGCTGCCACAGCCGAGAGCACAGCACACTGCAGCCCCAGTGGCAGGGGCAGAAATGCCGCACAGGGGCTCAGCAACCTGCCTGCCACAGGGCCTGCATCTTCCCTGGTGCCTTGGTGGAGGAAGCACCTGGGCTGGAGAAATGAGCCATTTAACTACTGCCTAAGATCAAAATGGGGAGCACCTTTGGAAAACTGGCAAGTATTAAGCAATGCCTGGGGCAGCTGGAGAAATAGAAGAGGATTTTATGTCTTGCACAGCACTGTGAGAAAAGGGAGCGACCTTCCTTGAGGGCTGGGAGACAGGTTCAAAGATTTGCCTCCCAGCCTGTGCAACCAGTGAGACACCTGCTTGTGTAAGACCAGACTCCAGGAAGGCCTTCCCGGGACACCACTGGCAGCTGCTCTGAGGACAGGAGTGGGGACAGAGATGGGAATTGATCTCTTGGAGCACTGAGCCTGGCCTGGGTTGCTGCAGGCAGCCATGTGGTACAGGCTCTTTGGAAACTAAATACACCTCATACTGAAAATCAGCAATATTTGTTGCTGTCTTCCTCTGTGGGAAGCCTGTTTGGTCATGCCTCTGGTAACTAGGAACTTTCCTCTAATTTCAGGAGTCAGTTTGTTGATGGCCAGTTTGTACATTTTTGGGTCAGGTTGTTCTTCAAGTTCACTAGTTTGTCTTTTTTGCTCCTGTTCCCCCACAGTGTTTATGGAGAGAAATTACAAGCTCTCTCATCCTTTGCTTTGCTGAAATTCTTCCTGTGTCTGACAGGACATGCTGTCCATTCCCCATAATTTTCCTGGACATCTCTTCACAGCACCTGTTCCTGTTTGAGGGCTTTCTGAAAACAGAGCTAACTGGAACTGTATGCAGTGTTCCAGAGGAAGTTTCTCCAGTGTCTTTTTTTACAATGCTATTAGCATAATTTCAACCTCTTTTCCATCCCAATATTTACTAAAGCATTTGACTCTTTGTATAATTTCATCTCTCGGGGATCTCTGCCTGTGATATCCATAACTTCTTTAGTACCAGCAACACCCTCCAGCTTTCTGCTGTTGACAGATTTCATCACACATCAGTCATGTTTCACAACACTGCTGTTTTTTTTAATATCTAAACTGGCAGCAAAAATATTGAAAGCCCTAAGACTGGTCTTTGTGGAACCCCCTCATTCCAGCACGGCACCTTTCCAATATTACTTATCTTCTTCCCTTCAGGCATTTCCTCACCCCTTTACATTTTGCCTACTAATCTCCACCTTCTCCAGTTTGCCTTTTAATCACCTGAGTAGTGGCACTGAATCAAATGCTTTACTGAGGTCCAATAGGTGAGACCTACTATGCTTCCTCTGCCAAACAGATGGAGTTATCACATCTAAGAAAGATAATTGCTTAGTTTGGCATGATCTGGTTTTGAAAGACCTGTCTTGCATCTTATCCTGTTTTCCAGCTACTCATTACATGCAATTTGTAATTATTCATTCCTCTAAATTTGTTCTAAAGGTCTCAATACAGAGTTGGCAGATATCTGGTGAGGACATGTTCCATACACTTTCCTATAAATCAGATATGGGATTCTTGTGTGACAGATCTAAATAATATGCTATACCTCCTTGTGCTCTCATCAGCTTTTAACATGGTCTATTTTTAACTCTTAATTTATCATTCAGGTGAGTGCTTGCTCCCGAAGGCGTAGGCAGATTCGCTGTTCTTATTCAAGACCTTCCGTACAGGCTTCTTGTGTTTTCATGTATTTTATACTTCAGTTCTCAGGTTGTGCACTGCGTGAATGCTTTATGCCTTCAGGCTCTGGGGAGAAAAGGTTGTAAAATTTGCAAAGAGTTGCTCGGCTGACTGTAGAATATAAAATTAGTGTTTGAAAGAGGAGGGCAAAACAGCCAGGGTAAATGCAGTGTTTCTCCTCGGAGTCCCTCAGGTTCTTTGAGAGCTACAGTGTTGCAGGAGCAGCTCAATGTCAGGGGAACGCAGGAATTTGTTTTCATCAGAGAGAGCTTTCTCTGCCAAGCTGGCAGCAGCTATGAGTGAAGCCTTAACAGGGAAGCACTTTCACAGTCCCTGTGCTAGGAGGGGAGTCCTCCACCAGTGACTGACTGACAGAATGGTGACCTTCACCTTCTGATCCCCTTCCACCTCCTTTCTGCCATCTTTTTTTTATTTTTTTTTTCTTGTTTAGGGAACTCTTGTTATTTTGTAACTACAGTAATGCTCTTCACAGTGATCTTCACAAGCTCTTCAAACTTATTTACCAAGATGCTGGATGGCAGGGAACACATGCATGCCTGAGGATTTGCACATTGCAAGGGCAGAATTCACAAGGTGAGAAAAACAAGTATTGTGTAACGCTCAGTTTTCCAGCACAGCAAAGATAAGGTTTCCTTCAATCCTCAAGCTGTTTCCCACAACCATTCTGAGGATCATCTCCACAGCCTGCTCTGAGTCATGGGAGATTCTGGAGGAAGTTCATTTCCAGCTTTCATCCTGCATTAAGCCTCCATGCTTCATGGTGCTAACATCTAGTGAGCTCTCTACCAGTCAGCTGATCCACTGTGTTTCGTCCACCATGGGGAGGGAGGCGAGAGATTCCCCCAGGTTAAGCATCTAACCTAACAACCCTAGTGGGGCACAGCCCAAGATAAGAATTAGAGAGGATGCTGATGGCCAGCCTAGTGATAGTGTTTGCACTTTTGCAAGTGATCTTGGTGTTGGAGGGTGTGTTTCCCAGTCGTGTGAGGAAACGGCAAATAAAACACCTATTTGCAAAGGTGAAGGGGAGGTCAGCGAGATGAACATTTGCTAGTATGGCCCCCCCCCAATGTTCTCTCCTTACAGGAGGACACAGGCACTAAAGCTGGGAAAAGATAGCCATGGTCCTGTGGATTTAGAAATACACCAAAACACTTCCTGCCTTTTAAATTCTGTTACAAATTCCCTGCAAACAGGCTAAAATTTCACTGCCATGGGTATTTATGGGATGGTTAATGCACAATAATTCATGTTTTGAAGGGTGCTGTCTACTTGTACTTGAGATACTGCTGTCACATATCCAGTCTAATCCACTTCTCACACTGCCAAGTACATAAGGCAGATGTCTGTCATCACCACCCAGTTCTATCCCAGACCAGTCCTTGAAGATGTTCAAGTTGATGACTTGCAATGTTGCTGCTTTAGTCATTATTGTGTTTCCTCGCATTCCTGAGGGTCACCGTCTCTTCTTTCCTCTTCATGTTGAAACAGGGCTTGTTGAAGGACCTGGTTATCTGGCACTCTCAAAACATGGCCAAGGTCAATCTGTTTTCTCCACTGTACTGTTTGTACAGCTGTGGGTAATCACGCAGGCTCTCAAATCTCAGCATTCCTTTTGCTCTCTGGCTGCTTTATGATCACTGTCCCCCGCAGGCATCCACACAGAAAACACTTTGATTTCTGGGGAAAAGACATGTTCTTCCAAGACTTCAACTTATACAGGTGTACGTGTAATGTACTTTTAATAATGATGGCTCAGGAAAGCTTAGTGTTAATGCTGATGACTTCCATGTGGGATGTATTATTGTTATGGAAACAAAGAAAAGATTCCACCCATTTTGATATCATATTCTTAGACCAGTGAGTAGAGACGTGCATGTCATGTATAGCTATCCTTAAAAGCCCCCTGCTCCAAGCTTACTCTATATTGTGTATTACATTTTCATAACCCATGGTAAAGTTAGAAAACATTGATAAAGGCATTTAGCATTAAAAAGGCATTAGGATTACAGTTATTACAGTTTTCTAAACGAGTACTGATTCTCTGGGGTTTGTTGATATAAATAGATTTTCCTGGAGGACAGGAAAATAGAAACTTCATGCTGACTTTTTAAAGGTGAGGTTATAAATGCATATCAAACCTTTATTACTTTGCTCTCTGGGGCCTTTGCACTGTGACAGAACTATAAAATGTTCAGTCTGTAATGAGCACAGCTCATTATGATTTCAGTTTTCCAGGTCAGAGCTGATCACAGCAGTCAGGGAAAGCAGGGCCAGAATTTTGGAGACACCTGGTAAAGTAACAGCCTATGACCAGTTCACAGCACTGGCTTGTGTGTGGTTGATTCAGTGAGAAAGTTTTCAGTCTTACCATCCTCAACATCTTCAAGGTCATCTTGACACAAAATTACGTTCTTAGACTAATACCTCTTGACAAAGTCCTCTCCAGCTCATTTTCAATGGACAAAGGTCTGTAGCACTACTGTACTTCGTCTACTTGTCTTTAATTCTTTGTTGGGCCCCTGAGGCCCAACATAAACCTGTTTTCTGTGCCTGGACTATCACATCTTTATCCTTCTGCACAGTATGAGAAAGCTCATGAGCCCCCTGTGGCACAGAAGCAGTGGATAAAGTCTGTTAGTGTGATGCCAAGACAGTGTTCCTAGAGCACCTGGGCACAAAAAGGCAGAAGTAACCCTGTATTAGTGTTTAAACAAGGCAAAACCTGGTAAGTACGGATCACGGTGACCCTGTGGAGCAGAAGAAACTTGGATGAAAGTAGCAGCTAGATGTGGGAAGGTATAGAGCTATGTGGGAAGGTAGATGGAAGACCACCAACACACTTTGAAGCAAAGGCTTCTTCAATGCAAATCTGTAACCGGTACCCCTGATCCTGACCTCTCATAACATCGTTAGCATAACTAATGCCATTTTTTAAGGCAAGTGGACATTTTCTGTGACCAGATTGGTCATGTGTCTGCCCCCTTTTCCCCCCTCATCAGGCCTGAAAGGTCCTGTGCACCAGGCAGACTTCTTCTCCCCCTCCCTATCAGTCTCAAGGTTCCTGGGCACTGGGCTGACTACTCCTCTCCTTACCAGCCTTGAAGGTCCCATGCACCCAGAGAACCAGGTGGTGATGACCCCATCAGAGGGAAGCGAAGCAGCATGCAGAGCACTGTCTATAAAATCAAGCAGTTGCAAATCCTAAGTGGTACTTGGCCACAACTGCTGCTGGACAGCAAAACCTATGATCCCTCAGTGGTCGGGGATGCCTCCACTATCATCTACTTCCTCCAAGGATTGAGTGAGTGACTTGTGTTCTTTCATGTGTTTCGAGTCTATATTGTGACTATTATATTGATACTGCAAGCCAAGTATGAAGACTTGACCAGATCTGCAGAGGGTTCAGGTGACTAGGAACCCAAAATTAACCTGTGCTACAAATTGTGTGCTATGCTACTTATAAAATTGTGCTACACTGATTCTGATTATAAAAATCCTATGCTATTCTGGTCATAAAATTGTATGCTATGCTGATCATAAAATTCTGTTAAAAAAGTAAAGCTTTAATTGTAACTACAACTTAGTGCTGTCATCATTCTGTCCAGGATCCCCTTGGGTGACAAAACCCCTTTCACATAAAATTTCTCCTTGTCCAGCTGGGAATAAATCATCTAGAAGTCCCATACAAATATCTGGTGCAGGAGTAGCTATTTTTGCAGCAAGGGAACCAGATGTATTCTGGTGGAAATATATCAAATAGCTCATTCTCCAATCCAATAAGAAGCAACAGATGGTTCTTCAGCTCTGCATTGTGGAAGGGGTCTACTAAGTGGAGGGGTCAACCACAGAGAAAACAGAATCTGACAAAGTCAAAGAAGGTCCCTGAGACCAGCAGTACCAGCAGAGTGCATGCTCAGAGGGGCACTTGTTAATCTCCATTTTTTAATCCATAATCACCATAGCCTCTATGCATGCACCAGCTGCTAATGTTAATGTTACAGGAGCCGGAGGGTTTTGCACTGAAGCGTGTAGGAGGAATGGGTATTTAGTTTGTTTCTTCATCCCGCAGAACAAGGGAAGCTTCTTGTTGGGGTTTGGAGTCTGTCACTGGGAGTGGTTAATATGAGGCGCGCACGATAGCTTATGGGAAGAAGGTTCCCTTAACCTGTCATTTCTTGTGTGGGTGTGTTTTGCCCTGGAGCAACCTTAACTGCTTTTTAACAGAACTTTTTGGTGGGAATTGTTAGGAAAGCATTTCTCTAACTACCTGAGCCTTGCTGTGTTTTTTTGGCCCTACTTCCACCACAGAATAAAATATTCTGTACATTGGGAATTCTCAAGACCTGATAGTCATCTCAATGGCACCCAATTTAAACAGAATTATTCCTGATTTACATTGGCACGAATGAGGGTTTTCCATATATAATGTAATATTTTGCCTCTCTCAGATGTAGACGCAAATACCATTCTCAGACTCCTTCTTATAGAGGGGTAACTGCAGATGAATCAGATATTAACTCTTTTGCTAAAAACCATTACATCCAGACTGCAGCATTGCAGAGGACCAAGAGGGTGAAGGAGAGTATGTTTGGCACTGCTTATCCAGGGGGTACTGAGAGACGTAGGTACTGAAAAGCATATGAGACTCTTCAAGGTTGGCAGGGTTCAGATAAGAGACTTAGGTATGTGTACAAAAAAAAGGCAAATTCTGCTGTTAGGTGACCAGATTTACCATTTCTGATAAGAACAGGCTCCCTCACTTTTGTGACTCCCATAGCTGAAGGAAATGTTTTGGTTTTGCTTTGTTTGCAGCTCGTACTCCATCAGCATCTTTGCCTAAACTACAACAAACTGTAACTCTAGCCCACACCGTTTTTCTTTGTCCTGCCACTGTGGCAGAAAAGCCCAGCATTTTGAGTGGGATTGACTGAAGCAGCTACAAATATAAAGGATCATACCACTTCAGTTATAACTTGCAAGGGTCTCAGCACAGAGAGGGGCATGGGAGAGATGAGGGAGAAAGGTTAGTCTCTGCACTTCGCTTCTACTGCATTAAGGATGTTGCTGTTGATGTAGATGCAGAATAAAGATATTCTCGCCTTGAATTCCTCCAAAGCAATTCTTTCATGTGGTTGCCTCAGTAGAATGAAATATTTATTAAATAGCCAGCACACCCACCCAGACATAAGCCAGGCACTAACTGTTCATGTTTAGAAACAAACTTTCCCCATGGGTACATTATTCATAGCCGGTCACTTGCCAGTTTTCCCTTGGAAGATATAAACTAAACATTAGGAATAAAGGCAATGCACAGTTGGGGGCTGGTTTTTTTTGGTTTTTTTGGGGGGGGGGGGGTTGGGCTTTTTTCCAGCTGAATGTTGCAGCAAACCTGTAGGTTCTCCCTGTCCTTCTCTTTTCCGCTCACTTGTTTGCAAGTCGGCTAAATCGATGGTGCATTCCCAAAGTCTTCCAGCTGATCCACTCAAAGGCTGCACCATAGTGTATTAGCACTTGGGAGGATCCTGCCACTTCCAAGAGAAGTCTCAAATTCAACTGGCTGAAAAACATTTGCAGCTTTCAAACATTATTCCAGGAAAAGAGGAAATCATCCTCCCGATCCATCCTGCCAAAAGACTACGGGCATCTCTGTTGCTTGAGAAACATAACAGGTTGTTGTTATAACAACTAGAGACCAGCTGACCTCCCGCTTCCTTTTGTTAACCAGCTGCAAAACTCCTCGGTCATGTAACAGTCTCAAATTGAACATCTGACCCCAGTTTATGCAATTCCCCTGTGACCGTTTCGTAAGCTTTTTGTCACTTCACTTCACTCAATTGTTTGTTGAAAGCATTCACAGTTATATTGGCTAATGTGAACATTTCAGTATGACAGATAGCCCTATGGTTAAGCCCTCCATCTCCAAGGCAACCTCACAACCTTGCTCTAAGAGTACGTCATGCCATGAGATAAAACGAAAACCAAAAGGGTATGTGGAGATAATTCCAGCTCTAACTATCCATAGTGCTATTGCATTAGGAGAGGCTTTAGGAGACGTTCCCAAGCTGGTTATTTAAACATGGGAGGGCATTGCAAAGATAACATTTGTCTCTAAAGCTATGCAAGCCATATGGGCCCATGAAGAGTACACTCTGAGCTCTGCCAGCAAACCAGGGATCTTAAAGTTTCCAAAGAGCTACACTGAAATGACTGAGGGCATAAAGATATGGTGATTTCATGTGTCTGCCAAATCACTTGGCCCATACCTCTGTACAGCTCCCTTACTTGAAGCTGTAGGTGTTGAAGCAGCTTTACTAGCGTCGTCTTTGAGTTGGACCTGCCACCGCTCCTATGTCTGCCCTTCGCAGTGTTCAGCTGAGTCGATACTAGACTCGGGCTTTACCAGAGAAGGAAAGATTCATTTCCCACTCCATCATTTCAAGGTGGTCTCTGCTGACGATGCTGCAGCAGAGCAAAAGCCTCACTGAAGAATATTGTGTAGGAGTGGTATTAAAGTAGGTCATTGCCCAAAGCGGCAGACTTAAGGGATAAAATGAAGTTCCTACCTCCTACAGTGGTTGTTTTCAGTTGGTTTTCCCACTCAGAGAGGCACAGATCATATCTGGTCCACCTACTCATGCTCTGTCCTCACACCCATGAGTCTTAAAAAACACTTTTTTCCATATGAAAGTTGAGTTAGCAATCTAGTCTTAGGATCTGGAGCACAGTCATATGCAAACCATATCCAATATCTCAGTGTGACCTGAAGTCTCTGAGAAAACCTCACTGGTTTGTTGTTTGTTTGTTTTTTTTGCCCTGTCCTAAATCCTTGCACCTCCTTTCTGTTACCATTTACTCCCTCAAAATGTTGCTATTGCTCCTTCACATTCGTGCAGGTGCCATTTTCTTCAGGGATAAAGAAAACATAACTGGAATGGGAGGGGGAAAGGTATAATTATCAGCTAGAAGAAAGGGAAAGATACTACAAATAACCTGTTGACAAAGAACTTCAACACTGCCACATTTAAATGGATTGGCTCAGAAAAAAACTAGCAGTTCTTATTCACAATAACATCTCAGGAATGTCAAGAAAGCTCTTGAGTATCTCTGGGTACATGCAAAGTGTGACTGAGTCCATCAGAAACCAGCGCAAGACCAAACCCCCGCTCACCACAACTGGCTGAAAATTCTCCACTGCTGGGAAACATCTGAAAGCCAGCGCTCTTTCCACTGTCCTGCGACATCGACATAAACAAAACCACTCTGCTTTTTTTCCAAATAGCTGCCAAGAACAGGGAAATAGCACAGTTTAAAAAAAAAAAAAAAGTGTTTCCAAAAGCAGTTTTGTACACCTTCTAAAACAAAAGGCTGTGCTTAAATGTGTGCAGCGATAACACTGACACAAATAATTTCATGTTCTGATTTTGCTACATAGAAAGCAGAAAGCTCCTGTGCAGCTGGTAGGGCAGCAACCGAGCTGTTGCACAACACAGTATGTAGATCAGGCCTGAGGAAGTTCTGCCGGGATCCTCTTTGTACTCTGTTTTTAAAATGTGATTAACATCTGTTTTCTTAGATTAGGAAATTGCAGAGAGGTTTTATGTTACGCTTCTGAATAATTTTGAATGCTGCACAACAGAGTCATGTGTTCTAGATATTTGGAAATCCCAAGTTTTAGCAACTCCTGCTTGGCTGCCTAGAGACTGTATAAAGCTCATTGTCAAAGCTTTACTCCTCTGCTGTCTGACTTCGGTGATTTATTGTCCTCCTGAATGTGTTGACAGATTCACCTGGTATTCAAGTTTGCTAATAGCTGCATTTGTTTATTTGTTAAACACAAAGGCCTGAGCCAGGGCTGGTGTCTCTGCTCTTCTAGAACTGCCATAGCACTCTGAAGCTTTCGCATCTCACAGCTGGGCTTATCTGGTTTCTAGTAAGGTGCAAGTTCCACCCAAAATTTTTTCCCTACTCAGGATGTTTATAATCACTCCTAGAGGCTCTTTCCCTCTGTCAAATCAGATCGACCAATTGACCAACAGATTAAAAAATTATTAAGGGTGGGGAGGAAGGACAGACACACATGCACACCCACACACAAAGGCTGCAAGCACTCCGCCTTTGTGCTCATATGGGCTTTGTTTCCTTGGGAATCCAGCTACTAAACCAGGCAACAGCTGTGACAAGAGATGAAGTCTACCGGCAGAGCGACAAGACCTGCGATTTGCAAGCCTTTTGGTTTTGGGATTTGCAACACCCATCCCTTTTTTAAACAGGTTAGAGGAACACATCAGGACGTGTGTGTAGGAAGGAAAAGCATGAATAATCCAGTGGGACAAGCAGACTTTTCGTAGCTTATCACCATAAGAACTGAAGTGTCATCAAGTGCCCTCTGTGCCGGGAGACATTTAGTGTGCGTCCATCTCCCTTGTGCTCAATCCTGTGATGTCTCCTCTGAACACTCACACTAAATCCCTAGCAGAGAAACGCTATTTTTACCAGGCCTGACAAAACATAGGATACAAATAACCTGAGTTCATGAGTTAGCGGTCCCAACCAAGGTCAAGTTGGCAATCCACAGTCTCTTCATGGCCCTCTCTCCCCGCCTGCAGGCCAGAGACCTCTATTCCCCTGCTGTGGCCGCTGCCTCCCCTGTGGCAGCAGCTACATCTGCTGCTTCTCCTATTTCTGTTCCAGGTATCAGGTGGCTTCACCATCAGATCCTCCCGGTGTACAGTACAGTTAGCGTCTCCAGTTTCCAGGTCCCGTCTCACTGTCCCATCCCCTCTGCCCCCCTTCACCTGGCACCCCTCCGCCTGAGGGGCGCGCCACGGCGCTGGGTGCCGGCAGCTCCGGGCTGGTGACACGCTCCGATTCCCCTCGCGTGGAAGGAAAGCGCCACGGTCCTGACATGCCGGGGAAGAACGGGGCAGTAAAGAGGCAGGGAGAGGGTCTGGAGGGAGATGAGGGGAAAGGCGACACGACAGCCAGTTTCCGCGGGTCCAGGCTGAGAAAAGTCGATGCCGCCGCCCTGCTGTGGAGATCGGGCTGGGCGGCGGCGGAACACCGGGGCTGTCAGCGAAGGCGGCGGGCAGGTAACACCAGGGCTTCCCCGCCAGCGGCAGCACCCCGGCCCCAGCACTACACCTCCCGTCGTGCCGCGGGCGCGGGCAGGCCTCAGGGCGGGGTCGCGGACTAGCTGCCCATGCAGTAGCCTGCTCGTAAATGCGGCCCAGCCCTCGGCGCTACCCCGATTTCGCGGGCAGCAAGGTTCGATATCACCCTCAGCCCGGTCGCAGCTCCGCCACACCTCCCGCGCCGCGGGCGACGGGACGAATAGCTCCGCCTATGTGGCGCCTTGCCGTCAGGCACCCGTGAGGGCGCCCTAGAGGCGAGGGCGGCGGGCGGTGCGGCGGGGCCCTGCCGACGCGGCGGGGCGGAAGCGGGTTGCCGGGGGGACGCGGCCTGGCTCGGCGGCGGCAGCAGCGGGATGAGCGGCAAGGAAGGTGACGGCAGCGGCGTCGCGCGTACCTCT
>KZ505934.1:409572-428227 GCA_002844005.1 Limosa lapponica baueri
CCGCCGCCTGGCGCGCAGCGGTATGGGCGGGCGCCTCTCTGGGCGCGCGCCTCTCTGGGCGCATGGCCCATGCGCCGCCCGCCGCCGCCGCCGAGGGGCGGTCCAGCCGCGGGTGGCCCGGGCTGGCGGCCGTGCGGGCCCTCAGGGGCTGAAGCGGCGCCCTGAGCCGGCAGGAGGGGGAGGCATGAGGGGTTGGGGCTGACAGCAACCGGGGGAGGACCTGCGGCTGGGAGGCGGCGGAGGGGTGCGCCTCTTGCCTTTGGCAGTGTCACCGAACTCTGCACTGACAGCGAGAGAGGGACCGTTTCTTCAGGAGCGTTAACGCCTTTTCGCTCGGGCCTTAGAGGCTTCACGTCTGTGAATGTAGTTTTAGGAGTTTTCGCCCTTGGCAGTAAAAAAGCAGTTGCTGTAGCCAGAAGCCGAGTGTGAGTTAGGCCCGGGAAGTGCTGTTAGCCATAACTGACTTTGGATAATGCAGCACTGGCTTTGCCGCTGGTGTGTTGGTTTAGCCTGGGCAGTCACACAGACCTCCCTTCAAACAGAAAGTAGGCTCTGCAACAAGCAAACTGGCTTTATTTAGTTTTCATTTTTTTTCAATAATTAAGGCTAAGTTACTGTTATTGCAGTCTGTGGTTTTCTGATATTCAAGTTTTTCGTTATTCAGTAGAACCTCTTCTCTCTCTCTGTTTCTCTCTTCCCCCCGGCTTCAGGACAGCCTGTTTTTTTCCTGTAGGTCCTTATGATGTTCCCAGCTTTAAGAATACTGCAGAGAATTTAATTCTCTGCACTATTTCAGGGGTTGTGTTTGTAATGTTTTCAACTGCTACAGGAAAAACAAAACCCTGAACTCATGTCCTAACAGAAAAGAAGGAAAAAATGATTTTCAGTTTCCTCTTTTAGAAAGTAACTACGCCCACTTCTGGTTTTGGTTTTGGATAATAAACAATTAAACGGAAACATTTTAAAATCCAGTGTTCGTCTGTAACTTTTAAGTAGCTTCCTTTTGTTCTTTTAAGGAAATTGAGAGAACTCCAATATTCAAAAAGGTATGCCTGTATGTAAGAGTTTGCCAAATTTTGGCCCCTGTTAGGAACACAAAGTGTACAGCTGTCACAAAAAGGAGGTAGCGAGAGGGAGGAATGGTTAAAATATGAATGACTGAATGAGTCAGTCCTTGGTGATGGAAGGACAAAAGGAAGAAACAGTGCAAGGTGTAAATCAGTAGTAAAGCACAGTCCAAAAGAGATGAGTTCTGGGTGACGGCTTGAAAAGAAAGGCTAAGGAAGAGGCATATATATAAGATTACTTGAAAGGAACAGCTATATCGGGGTGAAAAGAGAAGAAACTGGTTTTAATGGGCAGAGGGTGAGGACCTAAGATGCTACACTGCAGGAGATAAACCTGCATACCTGGATTATGGTAGTCAATTTAAATAAAAGCTTGCTTCTTTTTCTGATTACTGAAAACCCATGACATAAATAATTACAGAGATGAAAAACTTGTGGTTTTAATGACTCCTGTCAAGCTGAATATTTAAAATAATTTAAAAAAAAAAGGGGAGGGAAAAAAAAAGGTCTAATCCTGAAGGCTCTTGCTTACACAAGGATTTCCATGCAGCCTTTCCCTTATAGAAAGGAAACATAAAAGTGTGTGAATACCTTACCACTCTCATCCACTGAAATTGGTAGGATTTTTTCTAATTTTCAGTAGAAATGTGGAGGAAAAAGTGGTATGCTAAGGTGAAGATGACATCAGTTGGTAATAAGGTTCATCCAGTTACTCTATCCTAAAATATGGCTACAGGCAGGAATGCTCTGAAGACAGCATTCTGATGCTGCTTATGCTCTGGCAAAACTACTTTCTTTTTAAATATATATTTGTGTGTATCTTCTATTAATAGGATCGGGTGGGTTCAGAAAACGAAAGCATGACAATTTTCCACATGGTCAAAGAAGAGATGAGAAAGAGAATGTTAATCCATCTTCAGCTCTGATGACATCTTTTAAATGTAAGTAAGCACTTAGAAGGCCAAATTATGAAAACATATGATATAGAAATTACTAGGAAAAATAATGTACGTATTTAGTGATGGAATAAACCAGCTTTCTCTGGGGGAGAAACTTAAAACTAGTTGGACTCGTGCTTCATACATTTAGAGCTTGGTGGTTTGCTTTCTGTGCAATGAAGTCCCGAGAGTGGGATTTTCACATAGCTCAACCTGACTCATGACTTGCTCCCTTTTTCATCCTACCTGCTGTTCCCCCTTCCCACCTGGCTTGTGCTGAACCTGATGCCAAGCAAACCGCCTAAGTGTTCAGCTGGACAAAAGGTGACTGGGCTCTTTGGTGGCAGAAAACTAAGATTTGCAGAGGTGTAATGCAAAATCTGAGCCATGGGGACAAGAGGAGGAGATGACTACCTTTGGGGAGACTGAGAAGGCTCTTAGCTGTTGACCTTAGCTTTGGTTCATAGATTACTAAGCTACTTCAGTGTAAATCTGGATGCATTGATTTGTGAGTTGGTAGCTGTTTATACATGCACTTTTTAAAAATAAGAGTCTAGCTAACTAATAGACCTGTATGTAGACACTTATTTCAGTTTGAGTGCCTCTTTAAAATTAGCGTATATTTTGGTTTCTTTAAATAAGCAAGTGTAAACTTCCCTCCAACCAAATTGTTTTCAAAGGGTTTTGCACACAACTAGATTTAAACTCCGGTAAATTTAGTTGAACTTTCTCATTAGACAAGCCATAACAAGGCAAAGTTGAGTTTCAGAAATGAGAAGCTTTGACAGAAGAAGGAAGGAGATGTGATATGGGGAATAGATTAATTCTTAGTGTAAAATTTTCCCCATGCCCCCTATTTTTTATGAAGCTAAGGGGGATGAAGAAGTTAGAGCTGAATGGCTGTTATAGATGGTCACTTAAACATCATATAATTTCCTTGCTTTCTTTAAAATAGATACTTCTTTTTCTCTGTGTAAGTCAGCTTGGCAGATGACTCCTGAACTGGCAAATTTGACCCCTGAACTTCTATTAATTTGCCATTGGTAAATGGTCAGTGGAAATGTCACATATGGCATTGTATGAAGGAAAATACCATTCACTCTCCTCAAGTTCCTGTCACTGTGATCTGGGGTAAAATTTTTTGATGATAGTTCAGTGGTGGACTTGACTCTCAGGATTTGGAAGAGACAAGCCAATCAGACGTGTGAAAGACTTAAAAGATCAGTAGGAGCATTTGTGACTTGTCTTAGAGTTTCAGAAGAAGGTTAGAGAGAACAGAACAAATAAGAGGAACCAAGTTTTTATCAAGGTGATGAGAAATAGAGTTACTTTTGTGGCTTCATCTAAACTTTGCTTGCCAGCAAACTGATGTGCTTTTTTCCTAAAGGATATTCACTTGACCCTTTAAAAATGTAACCGCTTAGCTCATTTTCACTGTCTTCTCACACAGACACTTTAATACCAGTTATGCAGGGAATGTGTTAGATTTCTTATAAGTATTTATTAATTGTTTATTTAGTGGAATAATGGTCTATAAAATGTTAATGGTATCTGTGACACATTCATAATGTTTGTAGTAACCAGATACACATCCTCTCTTCTCTGAGTTCGCTGTAGTTAGAATTCACATCAAAGTCAGAAATCTTATTTTAAGTATTGATCTCACTTTGATTTAGTACTTGTATACTTAGGGTATTAAAATACTTGACTTTTGGCCAAATCTAGTTGGGATGTGAAAATGCAACCTTTCTTTTTACTTATTGGTGCATTTTTAACAGTGTATGTGCCTTAGTCAAATCCCTGTTTGTTTTGTTTTAGAGACTGGTAAATCTTATTTGTTAACGATTGTAGGGTTTTATTTTTTAATTTATCTTGCTGAATTTGGATGAAATTTTAAGTCAGTTTCCTGAACAGCAGTATTGCAGAATAGATTTTACTAGTTAAAACATGTATTTTACCTTTAAATTGTTTGGGCTGCCTTAAGGCATCGTCAGGGTTGATGTCTGTTTAAATCTGACTTATTAAAAAAAATGTAGTATTAATGATGAATTTTGCAGCTCTGGCGGGTGGTAGGCAGTGGTGGCCTTCACAGCCATGCCCCACGCAGGAGCAGCTGTGCTGCCCACCTTGGGGAAAGGCTGGTGGGGCTGGGGCTCTGTGCTCTTCCCCTACGCTGTACACGTGTGATAACTCCTTCTTACTGCAGCGTTTCAGCTGGAGCTTGACACCAGGCATGATAAATATGAGCGGCTTGTGAAGCTCAGTCGTGATATAACCATCGAAAGCAAAAGGACAATATTTCTGCTCCACCGGTTTACCAGGTGAGTCACATTGAGCATGAAAGTGTTCACAGAAACCTAGAAGCTGCCTTGCAGTGTTCTTTGTATTTGTGATTAATAGCTGCAATGTTCTCTTGAGAGGAATTTAATTAACTTCCCATATACATCCTTTAGGGTGGATGTGAGCTAATGAATGCACGCTCCAGTTAGAGAATTGAAAGATGTGGGCTCAGGTTTCTCAGTTGATTTATTGGCATATTAAACAGGATCAGAGTAGCAGATGAGAGCTTTCCAGCTTCCAGCAAGCTAAGAGAAGAGCATGCACCCTTCAGTTAGTTGCCTCTGCAGTTACTTCCCTGTTTTGGTTTTTGCAGCCCCACTTTAGGTCATCAATGCAAAAAGGGGGTGACTTGGTTCTGTGTACTTCAATACATACTGCAATTTAAGAGGCTTTTGTGTGAAGTTTTGAGCTTCTACCTGTTTTGTGTTCTCGTGAGCCTTCAAGCAGTTTTTGGAAGCCACAGACAAACTAGAAGAATAACAGGAAAATTTGAAGCTTCGCATAGCCTGTTGTATAAGATATTTACTGTACATGTCAAACATTGGCCATACGTGTTACAGTTATAACAGCTCTCCCTGTTCCTTTTCCCAAATTTATTATTTGTTACCTATCAATGTGTTTCTGCTGTAGTAGTAACTATTTATAGTTACTGTAGTAGTAACAGTTATAAATAAGGATTATGAAATCGCCCTCTTTTTAACTTGATCTTCTTCTGCAAAGAGGCATTTTGATAATTCTAGTAACTGCTACAGCCTTGACTGTAAATAGCTACTCCCACTGCTGGGCCTAGATATGCTGGGAACTGGTAGAGGAAAGAACAACAACAAAAAACCTCCTCTTTACTCCAAATTTTAGATTCCTGTTTTGTAAGATATTCCTGGTTTTGTGAGAGTGAAAGCTTTCCATGCTGTGTTTTCATTTCCTTCTCCTTTGCTTTTCGCTATTACTGTGGCTTTGCTTTCAGAAAGCTAGTAGTTTTTAAATGTTTTCTCAAGACCGGTCTATCAGTAGTTCCTTAAGTAGCCTGTAAACTAATATACCATGCAGATTATTTGGGGCTGGGGAAAGTTTAAAGGAAATTAGATAAACTAAATGCCAAGCATATATTGTGGTTGTGAATCAGATATTTCAGCTGTTCCTGAATAGCATAGTCCATAATTATTTCCTAAAAAAAAATAATCACATGTAGAACTAAATCATGTATTGTATTTTGCAATACTGTAATGTATTGCAAAATATTTTTTTTTTTAAGAGGTTAAAGGACTTCTGAAAATACTGCTAGTTTTCTGGAATACTCTTTTGAAGCCTTTGCATGTGTTTCTGATCGTTCTTACTTAAGCAATAATTAGAATTCTAGTCTGGAATAAACATCATGCTACCAGAACTGCATTTGGCTGCTTGATTATTTTCACGGTAAGAATCTACAGAATTTCAGAATCTGCAGTAGGTATCAATGAAAGCAAACCGTTTTGCATTCCAATATCAGCTTTGCTTTTTCCTGAAGCCATTGAAAATGTATTGGTTAGTAAAAGAAAGCGTGTAATATTTTTTAACTCTTTGCTCATGTTCGGAAAGCTGCTCTTTCAGTTTCTGTTTTATGATTGCAGTGCTCCCAACGGGGAAGAAATACTAAATGAATCTGAAGTCAAGCTAGATGCTGTCCGGCGGAAGATTAAGCAGGTTGCACAAGAATTGATTGGAGAAGACATGTATCAGTTCCACAGAGCTATATCTCCAGGTAAATTATTTTAAAATAGGGAAAGTATGGTATTTTGCTCTAAGCTCAGTTTCTCTTTATTTAGTAGTGGTTCCTCTTCAGCCTGTGGGTCTGAATTTGTCATGTTTCTATGATTATAAATCAGGACTCAGATTAATCTTTGTTGTTAGCAAAGTTAGTTCTGGTATTACAAAGGCTATTGCCCTACAGTCTTCTTATCATTGCAGTTACATAAAGACTTAAATGGGAGACTACAACTGGAAAAATTGGGACCCTGACCTGAACTGAAGTTGGGATTAGTTCTAACGAATGTACTGGCTGGTCCTCTCTGACTGAGAGGAGTATGTGCAACACACTCATTTACCCCACCTGAAGGGTTATAATTTCTGGGAGGAGAGTGGGAGCGATTACTTTGTGAAATGATTCTGGTTTGAGCTGATAAAATTCAAGAATTAAAACGTATAGATTTGCATTTTCTTTCTTCTGAAGACTCAGAATGTTCTTCTGCCTCTGTGTTACAAGCATTAAATCAGAGTTTGTATCTGTTTCAGTTGCATCTTTTTCTGCTCCTCTCTGTAAATAGCAGTCTTTACTAACATCCTTGAGATACTAAGTCCCAGTGCTTTCATGACTCTTGCTGTCAAATCATATTTCTTTGTTGAATCTCTGTTGACAATCTGAATCTTACCTAAAATTGCTATGCCTTGTTTGTGGCAATTCATGAGTGAAACATCTAGTTGCTGCTTTGACATCATGGTCATGGTAGAAAAGTGTCTTGCGTTTATCAGTCTTGTTCTAAACATACTGGAATTCTCTATATCTTTCCTTGTTTGGGCAAGACTTCTTCACCTGAGAAGAGCTGAAGATTTGCCCTGAATGATTTAATTGTTTAAAAATGTCAGTAAGATTGCTTTGATAAACTAGCAGCAAATACATCTATGTAATTTACAAGACAAACAGTGCACAGGTTAACTTGTACTTATGTCTTATGCTAATTTAAGTTTATTAACAGTGAGACAGTTCTTAAGTGAAAGCTCAGTTTGGCACTTCTGAACCAGAAGGAGCTTGCCATGCTAGTTTTCAATGGCCCTACATCAATTCCCCAGTCCTCTTACCTGGGGTGCATTGGGTTGTTCAAATTAAATATAAGTAGTTATTCTTAGAAGAGCCACTTACAATCTGTGTGTGTCTTGCTACTATTTATAGCTTAGTACTGTAATGAAGCAATGAAAAGAAAGATAATTCAAAGCTCCAACACTACAGATGACCTCAACTTGGGAACAGTACCAGTCCAAGTGTATTATGAGTATCTTGACATGCTGAAAATGTGTTTGGATTTTCATTTTATGTACTACTTACAAAAGCTGAAAATCCTTGCATTCAGTTTTATGAACAAAAATTTTTGAAAGCTTCATTGAGACTTGTGAACCTTGTCTGAATAACCCATGAAGTTTGTAGTCCCATGTGACTGTGTAACACTATCTATAGAACAACAGCACTTGAAGTGTGCTTCCTCATGGATCTTCGTGAGACCTCATGATACAAGCTGTTAGCGTTGCCCTTTGAGCAAAATTGTTACAGGGTAACCAGTAACCCTGCATCAGCTACTTCACATGAATTGTCTTTACTTTCCCTAGTATGTGTCTTCATGTGGTAATTTCAAAGAGGCATACCTACCTCTGTTTTTACTGAGGGGCACCTTGCCTGGAATTAGCTTGCATTCATCTCTGATGTAACAGAGTACCCCTACATAGCAGACATATGGAAACTTATCACGTGATGACTTCTGTATGTACCCATATCTTATAAAGCAAGTGAGCAAACCTGATGCTACATTTCTGCTTCCATATTCTCTCCTCTGAATGCAAAAAAAAATAATACTGGTTTTGGTTTTTTAAAAATACACCTTTCTCAACGAAAAGTTAAGATTTTTATAGGAAAGATACATAAACTTAAGATAGTCATAGCAACCTGAAGATAAAGAAATTAATGAAAAAATTTCTGTTTGGGTTTGCTTTTTGTATTTGGTAAGTACTCATACAGAGTCAGCTACACTGATTCTCGTGCATAATCAGTTCCTGACTTGCATAAAGACATATTTTAATATCAAAATGGACCAGAATAAACTCTTTAGAAAACAACTGAAAATACACTATCAGAAAACAATTCAGCATTTCTAAAACTTTTTGCCAGTGTTTTGAATCTCAGTCTCTTAAAATTACTAAGATGTAGTCCATTGTAGAGCAGGGCAAATTACTATAGACCTCTAGTAGAGGAAGTGAGGGTCCTGCTGCATGTGTATGTTGACTCAGTGCTTCCACAGCTGCAAAGCTTTTATGTATACAACAGCACATTCCTAACACTTGCATGGGGCTTGCAGTAGAGTGAGAGTGTCATAGAATTAAAGAATTTTCTCGCTACAGACTTAAGACAGCTTAAGAGCATGAATTTAGCGACCTCTCTAGGTAAAAAGAAAGGAAGGCAAAGAAATATTAGTACGCTAAATAATAAGGGGGAGAAGTAGACTGCTGTCCATCTTGCTAGCAATCAGGTGTGCAGTCTCTCAAAGAAATGGCTGAACTTTGCAGTTTTGGGACAGAAGTAAAGGATAGAAATACACAGGCCTCTCCATTGCATTTCTGGAGCCCTCGTAGATTGCTCTGGATTGGAGTGGGATTGTTTGGAGTTAGAACTGGGAATGGCTGTACTTTTACCTTTTTCCTCTCATCAGGTGATGAGATGTCACAGTCAGTGGCAAGGCTGTGGAATCTCCTCAGTTGTAAAATGCTGCCTGGCCCTGAGATCTCCCCATTGTTTCCATAATTAAATAGTTCTTGCCTCATTAAGATGACTGTTTATAAAATCCAACTGAAATAAGTTGCTTTCATTCCATTTCTGTAGGTCATCCACAGTGCATACTTAAATTCTGGCTCTGCTACATGGTGCTCCTCTATATGGGGAGTTTATGCCAGCTGGTGCCCATCATGCATATTTCATAACGGTGCGCGTTAGTATGTACACGTGTGTCAGTGAGAAGACAGGGAATGCTTTTGGGCATTGTTTAAATGAGCTCGTGTGTACAAGTATGAAATGCAAATTTTTAGTCTGAGCTTTATTCTTACCTTGTTCATTAGATCTTCTGCTCTCCAGTTAGTCATTGGGATGGCAAAAAAGGAATATGCAGGCTTAAAGACTTGTAGATCTTGATTGTGCTGACTGTAGGATCAAGGAGGTGATGGAGATGTGAAGATGCTTGCCAGCTGCATTATGAAGCTGAGACAGAAAACCTAGAGAATGAAGAATGAGGGGACAGTTAGATAAAGACCTACTGTGAGAAGGAATGCTTTATCCCCTCTGCCCCCACTGTTTATGAAGAACTGTAATTGGGGAGGGAAAACCAGTGATAAGCACTCAGAATGTTGCTTTTGGTTTTGTTTTTATGTGTAGTGTTTTTTAATTGCTGCTTTGCTTTTTTTCCACAGTGGAAAAAAACTTGCATGCTTTTTTAAAAATAAATTTAGCTAAGAAAAGTGCTGGAACTTTTGTCTTTATGTATTTCCTAGAGCTGTAAGTCTTGACCTTCCTTTCACCTAGTTTTCACTTCTGATTTTGTATTTTGAAGAAATTCTGGAGAACTAGTTAAAAAGTTTTTTTATGAACAAAAACATTGCCATTAAACTGCTTTTTTTCTTCAAAAAAATTCAGAATAAAGAAACGCCTATGTCCCATATCTCAAAAGCAGCATGTCCAATTAACCTCAAACTTCCTAAAAATATTCTCCTTTGTCTTGAAACCAAACATGAAACATCCTCCTGTTCCCCACCCTACCTCTCAGAAGGAGTAAAAGGGTTCAAAACTGGGCTTATAATGGAAACCATCATAGCAGCCTTAACTGGGGAATCATGACTATCTGCATAATAAAGCTGCCTAATACATATTTTATTCAGTATAATAACTGTTAGCCTATAAATAGAACAGTGCTATGAGTATAATGCTTGGGAATATTGTTTGCCACTTGTAATTGTTAAATGCTTTTTTTGGGGTTACTCCAAGCAGTTGTTCTTTTGAGTTGAAGATAAAACAATTCTGGCAGAGCACTAAAGGAGTTTCATGCTTTCCCTCATTAAGAATAGTGCTAATGGCACGCAGGACGTTTCCCCAAAGGACACTTGCATGAGCTCAAACACTGAGTATAGCACTAATTGAACAACAACAAAAACTGATGACTGTTTTCTACACATTTCTTAACAGTACAGATTGTCCCAGGGGATGATTAAACAAGCAAACAAAGAGATACTGAAATAATGAAGTCTTTTTTTAATGTAGAGCTCTTCATTTGTTATTTTAGAATGTTCTGCTTTGTTGATATTTTTAAAGCTTTACTATTTGTAATATAGAATTCCTGCTCCTTTGCCCCACTTTGCAATGTATACCTTATATATCCTGTGAGGAAACGTGTACTGTTTCTTTAAAATTGTTGTGAGATACTGTGCAAGAAAAGGGCTGAAAAAGATTGCGTGAATTTATGAAGGGGAGAAAGAAATATTTTTTGCGATTTTACATATATATATATCTGTGTGTGTGTATGTGTTTGGGTATTGAATATATATATTTATATTCAACTCTAAAATACTAAGCAAAATATCAGTAGTATACAGGAAAGACCTGTACAAGCCTTAAAGCCAAGAGAGGAGGTGCTGTGCAACATGTTAGGATTTATGCAATTATTCTAAGCATGTTCTAAATCTACTCTGCGTAAATGCAAAACCTGTGTAATGCAGAGGGAAACTAAGAGTTGGGCGATAGGTTGGCATTGTGTGGGATTGAATGGAGTACCTTTTTAACATGATTTTATTAAATTACATCTCTAGCTGTTTGAAGACTTCAGTTTTTTCCCTTAACAATAAAGGCATGTGAGAGAATTGTAAGGCTTTTGAGGTGCTAAACTATTTTCTATAGGGCAGCTTGACTGAAAAACCTCTTGGAGTGATAGTTTTAGCTACTTGTTGATGTTTTTACAATGAGGTCATTAGATTCTGCTAGGAGCAAGTATAGGTGTGGTATTATCTTCACAGCTGATAGCTGTACATAAGACAAAATATGGAATGAGGCACCCATAATTCTTCTGGGGCTTCTTCAGTAGGGTAGGGTGGAGTGATGATAGTAGCTGCAACTAGAGTGTTGCTGGCTGACCTTTCTTTTGCCGTGTGCCTGTGCTAGCAGCAGTGGTGAGCCCAGTGGCGTGCACGGAGAAGCTCATTAGCTCTTTATCATGTCTGCACTTGCTCTCAATGGGATTAGATGACGAGGCTGTAAAGTGTCAGCGCCTTGTCAAAACTATTGCTCTGTGACTGCTTCTGATGATGATGATGCGGGAAATTCTGTGTAAAAGTTCAGCGTTGACGCAGTCTAACCCATAATTTATCTTGTGCAGGCACTATTTGTGTTCTGAGAGAATGATATAATGGAGCTTATTTCTGTCTCCTGCCTTATGCCATTTAGAGTCACTTTAGGTGTGTAATCATACTGGCGACAAAGCACATTGCTGGATTGCACAAAGTCAGTTTCTGCGTGGATGGAAAGGAAATACTTTATTTGTGCTAGAATACGTAGGACCACCAGACATAATCTGTAAGAAATGCTACGGAGATGAGTGAGGTCCGTCCAAGAAGGCCAGATTTAGATTACAGATTATTTAAGTAATGTTGTTTCTTTTTTGTGTGAAGGATTCATGTTGGAACACAAACTAAAGGAACTATACAGGTAATGATTTCTGTGTTATCTAGGGTTTTTTTTTTTGTTCTTAACTCTTTTATGATATGGGAAGAATGTGTATCTGTAAACACCTATGTATTTCTGAAATAATAGCAAGGCAAAGAACTATTCTGCACATCTGGAACAGTAGAAGTAGCAAAATTTTTTTATTCTTCAGAAAGTTTTAAAACTGTAATAAAATTAGGTGGCATATTAAACTGTCGGTTGGCGATACAGAGGAAAAGCTTTTTACTGCATGAGGAAGGTATCATGAATTGTAAACGTCTCACCCAGGAAAAAGCCTGAATACACCTAATGCTTGAAAGGAAAGCTCTCCCTGAAGGAAGCAATCAGGTTTCTGCAAGATGGTGGGAAAACATAATAACACAGGAACAGGATGTAACTGAAGAATTAAAGTTCATCTCTTTGCTGTTGTGGGTGAGAGGTAAAATGCCAGAAATGGAAACAAAGTTTCCTGATCATACTGGAATATTAACGGAATTTGCAGTGAATAAGCTAATATTTATCAGCCCTGATTTTGTTAATTTCTTTGGTTTTGTTTTGTTACTTTCTCTCTTTCTCTGATGTTCTCACATCACCAAGTGTGCCAACAAACTTTGTCAGGCTGATAAGCAAGTTGCTTATTTGAAACTTGATACCTTCAGCTTGTTGCATTTTACTACCCTTTGATTATTTCTGGTTCATGCCTTTTTTTCTAGGTTCTTCCAGGCAAAGTGAAAAATCAGCAACTGCAAAGCTTCTCACTTTTCACTTTGTGCTGCAGGGCTTGTATGTCCATACAAAAAAACTTAAAACAAACCTGGGAAAATGAGTGTGAATTCAGACATGACCAGACAGGGCAGCGCACTATGAGAGCATTGGTTGTCCCTGAATGTGCCGTTGAGTTCAGCGTAAGCCATAAATTCAGCAGAAGGCATTGAGGGCAGCGTAAGTCCCTTAGAGAAGCTATATACCGTCTTTTACGCAGTACTATTATGGCAAATACTGCAGGTATTTACATGACAATCTGAAACTAGTGACGTTATTTGTTTTTTAATTCAGTTCCACAGCTAGCAAATGGCGGAGACCTTGTGCTCTGGCTCAGAATTTTTTTTTTGACCCTGCAGCTGCTAACATCAGTCATTCACAAACCAGAGTTCTCTAGCCTTTACAGGAACCAAGTGCAGGTGGAACATGAGAGAAGACCAAGAAAATTCTTATGAACCTTTTTTGTTTGTTTGTTTAAAATCACAAAGGAGAGTGTGTCATAGAGGAACTCCATTCCAGGAAACAACTAGTATAGCACATCGTGATGAAGTTTTTGTTTTTCAGTCATGTGGTGAGGAATAGGAGTTGGTGAATGGTGATGTACCTTTTTTTTTACCATCTCACCAGATCTATATTTATGAGGATAGATGGCCATCATTAGTACTTTTGATGTGCTAGTGAGTTGGGGCTGCTGCATGGAAACATCATCTTGAGGAGAACTTTCACTGGGGTTTGAACTGAAGAAGCTATGTTGTCTTAGGTTCTCTTCCTTATTTGATTGTTGAACATCCTGTCTGAGTCAGAGCTTCCTTTCTTTGGTATCTTGAACTTGCCCTCAAGGCTGTCAGTAGTGTGAAATTTGCCATCTAACTGTTAAAGCTCTATATCAGTTATCAAGGCAATTAGAAGTAGTCAACGATCAGGAAGCCTGCTTGTCACAGGAATAGTTTGGGATTTTTTTTGTTTGTTTTTTAAGAACTCATGTAGAACATTGGGTGCTACAAAAAACCCCACCCTTCAGAACAAAAAAGTTGGTTACAAAAGTAACCATGGTACATCCCTCAGGTCAAGTAGGAGCAAAATAAAGCTTGTGACTTTCTCATCCATAATGAATCATCTGCAAAAAACCTAACATTTGTCACATGTGCACGTGTTTCTAATAACAATGAAAAAAGAATCTATTAAACTGCTCTCTGCATTGAGAAATTAAAATATTCTTTGCAGTTCTCTGCAGAGTTTTTGTGTGCCTTTTTGGGGAAATAATTAAACTCTCACAGACGCTTGTGCCTATTATATAGGGAACCTATATTTTTTTCTGCAGTTATTGGGAAAACAGACTAATTTTGAGATTACCTTTTCCCTAAAGCTGGTGTGTATTCAACTTTAAATAAAATGCCAACAATATTAACAGTTCAGTATCTGAAATACATTACTTTAGCACCGGCAGCTAGAAGGGAACAGAACTTCTTGGTGGTCATAGATGTGTCAAGTAGCAATTGACTAATCAATAAAGCATTCAGGGCTTAATAGCAGAAATGCGTATCAATTTAATTATTGATATAACAGTAAACCACTTTAGACAAATCACTGGTAGATCTAATATACATTCTTTATTTATATTCTATTAGTAATCAGTTCAAGGTTACTTAAAATAAGTTTTTCTAATAAGTATTCACATCTGTGTTTGTACTGACTACTAAAGTATTTCAAAACTGGATTGATAAAACGGAACAGTTTGTTTATGTGGATGTGGACTTATGTGTATTTTTTCTCTCACCGGTTCCCTTAAAACTTCAGACTACTCATAGCCCTACCTGCCATACTCAGCTTTTGAAGTATTGCTCAGTGAATAGAAAGAGATTTTTTGCGCTGCCCTCCCCTCCCCTCCCCCGAATTTGTAAGCTGTTATGGACATTTGTTCTAGTGTTTTTATTTGCATTTGTTAGTTAGTCCCATTTTATAAAATCCATCCCTAAGTGGAGTTATTCTTTTAAGCCATTTTCACAACAGGATGTCAAGAGCATGCCTGTCTCTAAGGATAGCTGCCTTTATGCTCTTTTGGTGTACGGTTATAAAATTAACCTTTGACTTCATGCTCACAATCAAGAAAGCAGTTGGATTGTTTCACAGCCTCAGTTTTAGTTTAATTACTTAAGCTTTTATCACTTGTGCGTGGAAAGAGACCTGTGAGTCTAAGGAATCGTTGCCAAGTCTGCAGAGAACTTAAATAGAAAAGACTGAGGTGTGAATTGTCAGTTTCATCTTAATAGGGCACTGACTCTGAAGCAAAATGACTTAATTTGTGTATTAATACTTTTAAATTTATTGCTTGTACTTGTTTCACTTGATGTACCTGGTTAATTGCTTATTTCACCAGTTCTCCCCTTCATTGATCAGTATGCTTGTAGTAGTGGGTCCTTTAGTCTACCATCCTTCCTGTATTCTGCAGAGCTTAGCAATGAGGGCTCTCCAGTTTAACTTTTGGGTTTTCTCTGTTTGGGATTTCCACAAGAATATGACTCCATTTTTTTCTGGTTTGTGTGGGTTTGTTTTTTGTTTTTTTTTTCTTCTTTTTATAACAAGGGTGTAACTTGCGAGCCTAAATATGATGATAAGATAGAGCTGTGGCTGGGCTGTTTTGATTTTGTAATGCATTTGCAAGCGGGTAGTTTCACATGACTCGCCCTGTAAATAATGTGCCCCACCCTTCATATAGTGATCCTGGAAGAAACTTGCTGTGTGTATTTTCCTGCCATCTTTCTAGTGGCTGCTCTTGGCCTGTGATTCCAGTTGCACAGTTTAGGGAGGGAGCTGGGTAAGAGAACACAGGCTGTCATCTGCTTGTGTCCTAACCATCAGCACAGGCTGCTCTGGGAACAAAAACAGACAAAGAGGAAAGAAACACGATGAAGGGATAGAAGGAGAAGAGATAAGGAGAGAAGCAGCTTATTTAGGAAGATGGCAGATAGCATTGGCTTTGCTAACCTTAAGACCTGAGATGCGTGAAATCCATTTTAACCCCTTTTTTTTCCCACTGTTAAACAGAAATTTAAAGGAGGAAATGAACAAAATTTTAGGAGGATACTTTCACCTCTTGTTTGACCTGTCATTCTGAGTTAAAACTTCTGTGCATGCATGTACGTCTCAGGTGGAATTAGATTTTGTTTACCCTAACCTGATTCCTGCAATTAAGGAACTTCTATTCCTTACTGTTTTTTTTTTTTTTTAAAGTAGAAGTATCTTTTCCTACGCCTTACACATTCATTTGACTCTTGGATTGAGTGCTAGAATGACTTGGTTTTTTGAAGAAACCTGATTTCTTGTTAAGTTTCTTAGAGAAACCGCTTAGCAGTTCTTTCTCAGAGCTTGCCTATGTAGATGAAGATAGGTGACTTGAATATCAGCTGATACAGCTGTCAAAAAATTGCACACTTTCAGGCACAAAATCTCCTCCTTTATAGATAATATGTGCTCAGAATATATCTCAGTGTAACTTGCTAGTTCTTATGTAAAAAAAAACCTTCAAAATATAGAAGAAAGCTGTTATACTGCATCACTGTCATTTGTCACTAGTTAAAGCTATTTATACAGGTATTTATGTATATTTATATATATATTTACATATATGTAATAAAATATCAGAATACTTAAGCACTTTGTTGCCCTACATCTGTACTTTTAAGAAGTGCTAGTAGAAATAATACAGTGCTTTTAATTGAGATTTTCTGTCTGCGTACTAGAAAAAAAATATTGCATAAAAGGCAGCCTTACAAACTGTTCCATTACTGGCAGCTCAATCCATAAATAAGCCAATTTTGGAATAAATCCAAAGCAAGAGCATAAGGGGAAAGGTATTGTTGGATGGTGTAGTGGAATGGGATGGGGTTTTTCACCTTGGGGATTATTTGCTGAAAATAGCGGATGTCCTACCATTAAGCTAAAACATCACATGTTTAAACATCCTTCTACCTGCACATGGAAACACCTTATTTCAAGGTCTTGGGTCATTGAAGTGTCATGTTGTAGCTATTTCTGGAAGAAGGACTTTAAAAAGAAAAAAAAAAAGTAAAATATGAATATTTTTTGCAAAGTAATTGTAACCAGGATTTGTTACCAGTCTATTTGTAATGGTAACAACTTTAAATGAGGTTTTGTAAGGCTTACTTGTAAACAGTGGGAGATAGATTCCCTAATTGTGAAAAGGTGACAGTAAATGACAAACCAGACTATGTGTGCAACAGTCACATGGTGGCGTTAAAGAGGAGTGAGAAGAACCATGTCAGCTAGGGTGGGATGGTGGGAGGAAGCAAAAATGTGTGTGTATACAGATGTATAAGTATGCCTATATAAAAAAACCCCACATAACAACAAATGAATGGAGGAGCCAAACATTTATCCTGGAAAAGGACAAAATGTGTGCAGAGAAGTATTAAAGTGGAGTGAGCTGAAAGTGGAAGTTTTGATTGATTGAGAAAACTGTTTACTAAAAAGTTTGAGAGCCGATTTGATCTCTCTGTGAACTTGGTAAAATGCCAAGTTGATCCTTCGTGTGTGATAGTCTCCTCCACAGATAGCAGAGAGAGATTCTCATGGATGTTGTCATGTTGAGTGCTGCTGTGTCTGGTAGCTTACAGCTTAGCCACAGGAAAAGCCAAAATTTCGTAATGAATTACTGGCTGTGTTACATGAGAGGGTAAGTCAGGAAAAGATTGGCTGATAAAATCTATCTCTCTGTGACTTCTGAAGTTATTTATCTTAGAAGATCCTGAATAGCTTTTATTTAGTAGTATTCTATTACTTTTGCCCAGAATGCTTTCCCTGAATTCAGTTGATTAAATTATTGTATTTAATTGGCCTCATAGCTCCCTGTGTGCACTCTGATTGGGAACAGCAGTGCTGAGTGTGGCTTTGGTTGCTGGAAGCTTATTCTGCTTTTCCCACTGCTGCATAAGGGGTGCAGGCTGAATTGCCTTTCTGAATTGCTTCCACTCACCTTGTAAATGCGTGTTTAAAAAGAAGAAATGCAGGTCCCTCATCATTCTTTTATGATTGTAATGTGGAAAGCCTTCTACAATGGAATTTTCTCTTGAGGTTACCTCTAGATTTTCAGGGGTATTTCCACTCTCATCTGTTACTCAAATCTATGTTCTCTTCTTTTTGATTTAGACTTTTTCTTTGATCCAGATGAAGTCTAAATTTGCTGCTTCCTGCATATCTCCGTAGGCTGAGGTTCTAGCCCCATAGAGGTCAGTTGAGGATTTTAAGATTGTTCTAATGAAACCAGGATTTTGCTTCTGGTACCCTTGCTTACTTCCACATTTTCTCACTTTATGCACGGGCAAAACTATTGTCTAATCCTGGTGCTCTTGCAGTGTGATACGGCAGTGTCACCTCTTTGCTTCTCTTGAAGTGAAACCAGCCTTTTAAAATGGCTCAGAATGGCACTGCTAGAGACATCTCTGTCATGTTACAGTCTGTTCCTTTAACGTCCTCCTTGGTGCTTTCTCCATCCCTAGGTTGGATGTAAACGTGCATTGATTTTTGTCTTCAAAACTTTTTTTTAGCTTAGTTCTGCCATGGCTGTTTGTTCCAGGTTTGTTTCTGCTTTTTTTTTTTTTTTATCTTCCAATGCTGCCAACTTCAACTTTCTGCTTATGAACTTTTCCCACATCTTTTACCCAAATCTGTTCTCTGCACATAAGGAAAAACTGACAGAACCTGTGAAATTGCTGTCTGAACATTCAAGCTCTTTTTTTACATCTCACCTTTGCTATAATGCATACAGAAAATCACCATCTGCTAAGAGGTAGGAAGAAGTAATTGTGGCAGGTTGCTGCAGATGGCATACAAATCTAGTAGAAGCTACTTTTGTTATCCCATCTTTTATTTCCTTGCCAGCACACTGACTCCTTTTGTCCCCCTGCATGCCTTGTTTTTAGAATACAAATTCTTTTGGACAGAGCTGTTGTTCAGTATATTCCTCTTGTTAGACATCACAGCCCTGTCTGGTTGGTGGGACTTTTTTGGGTTAGGTGGTTTTTTTGGTTTGTTGTTTTTTTTTTTTTTTTTTT
>KZ505934.1:428344-457358 GCA_002844005.1 Limosa lapponica baueri
GGGGTGTTTGTTTTTGTCTGGTGTGATTTGTAACAACAGATGCTTTGTCCTGAACATGAATTTCAGCTAACCTGCATGTTTTAAGGATCCTGTTTGCCAATTCCCACAAAATAGAGAAGTGAAAATTCAGTTTTAAATGAGTATCTACTGTTGCTAATAAGATGAAACAAAGAAAACTTCTTTCTCTTCATATAGTTTTTTTTTTTTGTAGGTGAGCTGCCTTCCTTGCTTTCAATTTATCTGCAGTCTTTTTCTCTGCATTGTGTCCTCTGTCTTTGTGAAGTCATGAAATACTAATCTGCATTCTCCATTATACAAATGCTGTATTTTAAAAGCTCCATTGTCATATAATCATAGAATGGTTTGGGTTGGAAGGGAACTTTAAAGGTCATCTAGTCCAACCCCCCTGCAGTGAGTAGGGACATTTTCAACCAGCGTGCTGTCCAACCTGACCTTGAATATTTCAAAGGATGGGGCATCTACTACCTCTCTGGGCAGCCAGTTCCAGTGTTTCACCACTCTCATCTATATATCTAGTCTGAATCTACCTTCTTTTAGTTTAAAACTATTACCCCATGTCCTCTTGCAACAGGCTCTACTAAAATGTTTGTCCACATCTTTCTTATAAGCCCCCTTTAAGTTCTGAAAGGCAGCAATAAGGTCTCTCCAGACCCTTCTCTTCTCCAGGGTGAACAACAGCCACTGTTTCAGCCTGTCCTCATATGAGAAGTTCTCAAGCCCTCTGATCATCTTTGTGACCCTCTTCACCCTGCTCCAAGAGGTCCATGTCTTTCTTGTGCTGAGGGCCTCAGAGCTGGATGCAGTACTCCAGGTGGAGTCTCACGAGAGAGGAGTAGAGGGGCGGAATCACCTCCCTCGACCTGCTGGCCACACTTTCTTTGATGCAGCCCAGGATACAGTTGGCTTTCTGGGCTTTGAGCGCATGTTGTCAGCTCATGTCCAGCTTTTCATCCAGCAGTGCCCCCAACTCCTTCTTGGCAGGGCTGCTCTCAATCCTTTTGTCCCCCAGCCTGTATGGGTACTGGGGCTTGGTTGCCCTGACCCAGGTGCAGGACCCTGCACTTGGCCTTGTTGAACCTCACGAGGTTCACATAGGCCCACTTCTCGAGCCTGTCCAGTTCCGTCTGGATGGCATGCCTTCCCTCAGGTGTGTCAACTGCACCACACAGCTTGGTGTCATCTGCAAACTTGCTGAGGGTGCATTGATCCCACTGTCCATGTCACTGATGAAGATATTTAACAGTGCTGGTGCCAGCAAAGAACCCCAAGGGACATTATAGGGAGCTGTGGTTCAGTACGTTTCTGAGAGTAACATGATGCTTTATACTGATATTACAGAAGGTTCTGAATGAAAAATGCATTTGGAGTAAGAACTTCAAAATGTTATCTGCTGTGTTCTTGCTCTGGTTCTTGTACTTCAGAAGCAAGCTGTGTTAAATTATGTTTCAATCTTATTTCTAGGTTATCTTAGTTTTCATTTTTTTGCTAGTAACCTTAAAATAATTTCATTTAAAAGATTTTTTTTAAAATTAAATAATTGTAAGCATGCATCATTGCTGGAAAGTTTGAATCATTAGCTTAGTTCTTCGCTGTTTTTGCAGGACTTCAAGAATATGTTGAGGCAGTCTCATTTCAGTATTTTATCAAAACACGATCTTTGATTAGTGTTGAAGAGATCAACAAACAACTAATATTTACAGCGGAAGACAGAGAAGAAACAACAAACATGGTAAAAGTTTTTCTTTTCTCTTGTGACAAACATCTTTCTGGGGTGGAAACACAACAAGTAGACTTAGTCACATTTTTGGCATCTGATTAAATAAGGCCAGTTAGTCGAATGGTATTAGACGTACATGTGGGCTTTGACTTCCTTGTTCAAAACATGCTTTTTATTCTGACAAGTAGTAAACTAAATCTGTGGGATACAAGTTTATAAATTTCACATCCTTTTTATTCAGAGCAAACTGAACTCCTTCTGGTAGGGGGAAAGATCCAGGATAGAGAAATACTAGCAAACAAATGTAGAGGAGGGATTTTTAATGGCCGGGACAGCCTGTAAGTCCTGCTGGTGTACAGTGATGTAGCAAAAGTTGGGGGAGACAAACGAATCCAAGGCAGGATGAATGCTGTGAATGAAATCTTACTGAACTAGTCACAGGAGGCACTGTATTCAGCTTCTGTTAAAATGCACAGCATATGTCTTAACTTGGTCATTTGTTCCTTTCCTGGAGTTGATCTTGATCCCTCCCCTCAGAGGACAAGCTTGTGTCCATCATACCTTAGTCCTGATGTTATACCTACTGTTTCTTGACTCCTACCTTGCCCTAAATAGAACTTTTTGCGTAGGAACAAACTGCTGCCACCAACCACAGTAAACTGGTTACAGTTTGATTGTTTACATGGGACAAAAGGCAATTGTGTAGTCACGTACAGAAAAGTACATGCAGTGCACATGTAATGTATATAAATGCACAGCACTACTTGCTTTAGATGAATTCCCGAGTCTGCCTCTGTTGAAGAGAATTCTGCTGTAAAGCACTTTTTATTCTTTCTCCATTCTCTTGGTAAGATATTTGCAAACAAGCCAAGTTTTTAGCTTAAGTTCATTTGTTCTTACCAGACGCAAACCCATTGTGGCACACTTCTTTTAACAGACTGTGAAGTTGTTAACCCCTGCATACATGTCTGTGACCAGATTTGCAAATTTGGGTGGATACCATGTTAAGGGAACAGAAAGAAACCTACATTGTCTCCCAAGTTACCGATATTTTCACAATAAGAAGTATTGGAAACTTGGATAAAGGAGCAAACTTGTGATTTTGTGATGAATTTTCTTCATTGAGTATTTTTTTAGCTATTTTAATGAGTTCAGTTGCTATAAAATGGCTCTCAGAACTGTACCTATCAGCTTCTTGTAGAAGATATGTTCTAAAATTCAAGATACTATTATAAAATGATGTGATTTGTTTTCATAATGCAGATTCTTTTTGACTCTTGATTGCTTTGGTAGCTTTGGACAGACCATTTAGGCAAAATTTAAATCTATTTGGCTGAGATCTGTCAGCCAAAAAAAAAGCAACTGCAAATAAATGTTGGTACAAAAACGTGATGATTGTGTTTGCAAATTGAGATGGTAGAAGCAGGCTATGTTTATCCTGCTTGCTAGAATGGAAATCACATCTCAAGTGGAAATGATGCTTTCATACCTCCTGGTATGCTGGGAGGAAGTTAGTATTTCTGAAATCAGACTGTGTAGAAGTGCCATGCAATTTAATTTTCCGGAATGTTTTCAATTACCAGTTATGTTAGATAAGTTAGTGTGTATTTGAACCATTATAGACTGCTTTTTCATAGTTTTCTGTACTGGACTTTGTTGTGTTCTGTCCTCAGACCGCCAATTCCCATGATAAACAACCACACGCTTGGAGCCTGAAGGTGACACCTGTAGATTACCTGCTGGGAGTGGCTGATCTAACTGGAGAGCTGATGCGGCTCTGCATCAGCAGCGTTGGAAATGGTGACATAGACACGCCTTTTGAACTGAGCCAGTTCTTACGTCAGATTTATGATGGTTTTACTTTCATTGGCAACACTGGACCTTACGAAGTATCTAAGAAGCTGTATACCTTGAAACAGAGTCTGGCAAAAGTAGAGAATGCCTGCTACACGTTAAAAGTACGGGGATCTGAAATCCCAAAGCACATGCTGGCTGATGTGTTCTCCACCAAAACAGAATTGATTGACCAAGAGGAGGGTCTGTCTTAAAATAAGGACACTGTTGCAACTCAGAAGGGAAAAGGACTTGGAGAAGGCTTTTTAGTTATGGTTTGTGGGGTTTTCATCCTTCTCAGAGCTTTTTAGATAGAGACATTTTTAGTTTTATCTATGAGAAGATTGTTTGCAGTGGTAATTTGTAATCAAAAATACTTTTATGATGTGCAAGAGAAAAAATGTTTGACTTCGGTCTCTCGATATGGAATTTCCTGTATTGCTGCATTGTATCTTCTTTCAGAATGACCAATGTTTCCACTGCAGTCCACACCAGGGACTGTCAGTTGTGTGAGTCACCTCAAACTGTTGTGGTTGCTGTTATCAGTTTTCAGCAAGCACAGCAGTGGTAAAGAAAATAAATGGTTGGGTACAGTTATTTAGCATTGTCCATAGGTTTCTGCTGACCCTTGTTTTCTGAGTATTTGGGTTGTGTACTCACGTCATGCCTAAAACAATGCACCTGTCTATGTGTAAGTTCATCCCTTGACTTGAAACTGAGTTGGTCTCAAAGGTGCCATGCAACTTAAGTTTTCTCTGATTAATGGTTTTGAGCATGAAACTAAAGCGAAGTCAACTCTTCACCAGTTGATAATGAAGCTGTTTGTACCAGGTAAATACTACTGTGCACTCGTTATTTTGGGGTTCTCTTTAAATTGCGCTCTGTTCAAGTTAACACTGGTACTTCACAGTTTTGACATGAGCTGGTAAATCCACAAAAAAACCCAAAACTGTAGAATGTATTGGTAATGTATTTTTTTGTAATACAGTTTAATGCAGAATCTGACATCTCTCTGTTTGTTGACAAAAGCAGAAGACCTACCAAGTATGTTTAACATGAATAATTTGCTGCTAGGACAAGCAGATTTTGGCCAAAGTAAATGTGGTGTGGTGTTGGAAGTCTGTTCTCCATTGTTTGTGCTGCCCTGAGGACCTCCAGTGGGGTTGAACTGGTATAAGTGAAAAAGGGCTAGCCAAGCTTTAAATATCTGTTAACAGGAACTGTATTATGTGCGTGTTCCTATGGAAAGGAAATTGCAAACAGAAATAAGGCAGACATTCTGACTTCCACATTTATCTTTGAGGTGGGTATGTCACCATTGGCAAAAAATCAGGGCTTTCTGCCGGTGTCTGAAGTTATGAAAGTCTGATAATGTACATTATGCTAAAGGAAAACAGATAAAACAACATGATCTTTAGACTCCAGGAAATAGGCCTCCCAACTGCAATTGAAAATTCTGCATGTTTTTTATTTCCACTTCCATATGCTGTGATACTGCCAATATTTTTCCCATGAGCATGTCCTGAGTAGCTGGGATTATCTGATATATGGATAGGAATGGGTAAATACATTTCTGTCGCATTTTGCCATTGTTTCCACATAAAGCAATATGTGGTGGATTGAAAAAGGAGTGGCTTTTTTCCTATTGTTTAATACTATTTTTTACAATAAATTCTGAAAAGCAGTCACTGCCTGTACGTTGGTCCTTTTGCCTGTTGGTCCCAGCGGTAGATAACGGTGCGAGTTTCCCATCCTGTGGGACTTGACTTGGAAATTTCACTTCATTCCTATATTCGTACTTTGAGGGGGGCCCTTTCTAATCCTGAATCTTTTCTTTTTCTCCCTAACCTTATTCTGAGAAATCTAAAAACTAGTTAGGATAGAAACTTCACATGATCCTCTTGAGTTAAAAAAATGCTAAGGATTCAGATGACAAAACAAGTTTATCACTGGACTAAATCTGTAACAGTACTCACACTTTTACATCTCCTTGTTTTTTCTCTGCTATTTTTTTTTTTGATGGAAGCCGGGGGGGGGGAAGGAGAAGGATACATACTGATAAAGAATGTTTTAGCAGTGTTTTTTTGGTTGGTTGTTTTTTTTTTCTCTCCCAAAAAAGGTATGCATCTAGTATTTCAGTTGGTGCAGGTAAGAGTGTAGTTCTGTGTCTTTCAGCACAGCTAAATTTACTGCAAGTAATTGCATGTTGAACGTATGTGTGTGAAGCAAAGCAGATAGTTCCTGGAGGTATTGTCTGATGTTAAACAGAGGTCTGTCTCTTGCCTGTCCTAGCAGCTATCAGGTGGAATTTAAATTTTCGTGGCAGAGTTAGAAAAGGGATGAGATGAACTCCAGCACGTGGCAGTGCTTGGCTGAGTGATGTTCTGCCTCTAACTATGGAACGAGCACAGAGCGGCCACCGCTTTAGTCAAACAGCTACTGCCTTTGTACAGTCATTCATTATTTTGAAATTACAGATGTCTAAAAAGAGTACTTTTTTCTAGCAATCTTTATAAGTAGAGATTCTTTCAAAAAAATGGAACGTATGTATTGGTTCTAATGATTTTGAGATTTAAATTTTTTGTAAGGCAAGAGAAAACTTTTTAATGACAGACGTGATTTCTAAACTTCAGGCTGCCTGCCTGTCATCAAAAGCTGTGAATAATTTCTAATAGGGAGCAAAGTGTATGTGTGGTGTATTAAAACACCAGCACAGATGGGAAATAGCTAATGGCCTGCAAACCTCCTGCTCAAGGAAATATTTTCCCCAAAAAACAATTACACTGTAGCTATTTGAAAAGTGACAGACATTTATCAGCAAAACAAGCTGCTAAACAAGCAATGGCAATTTTCCCATTTCTTATCCCATTACTCTGTGGAGCTATTGATATGCTTGGTCTACGGCCAGAACAGGGCTACGTCATAGCAGATGTTGCACGAGGGCAGCTCTGCGTGCTAAAAATCATCTGCCTTTCTAGAAGCTCCTTTCTCAGAAATGATTTTTCTTTATGGGTTCACTTTTGTCCTGACTATTAATCTGCAGTGAGGAAAATAAACCTAACCGCATTTAGCTTTCCAGAACTGCCAGAGAAGTTATGCAAGAGAAACTTCCTGTTGACAGGACGCGTATGTCTGTCTGCTTAGAGTCCTGCATACTTGGATTTTCAGTGAGTTTATTGAAAATCAAAAGCAAAAAATAAAATAAAATAGGACCTTTCATGATATTTAGCATACTACGTGCCTTATGGAATTCTATGGACTGGATTCTGACACTGCCCTCAAAGAGTTTGCAGTTTAAGAGTAGGCAAAAGAGTAGGCAAGACAAACAAAAGGAAGACGGTAGAAAGGGGGAGAGATGAAGTGACAAAGGGAGGACAGGATTTTTACCAGAAGACTCGGTGTGGTAGTTGGTTGGTTTACCACTTCCCATTTCGGAAAAGAAACTTGTCAAAACTTCAGAAAGTCTGGAATGTGACAGTAAAGGGTTAGTTGGGAAGGGCGAAGGCAGTGGAGAGGCAAAATGGAAGGAAGTGAGGTTAGGGACAAAGGAGGGAAGAGTGGTGAGGAGTGGGACAGCATGGAGGAAGAGCAGGCTGAGCCGCAGGACAGCGGGTGCACGTGTGAGTGGGGTGGGACTGGGGAGGACATGGGATAGGAAGACAGCACTGCAAGAAGTTGGAAACAACACTTCGAAACCAGGTGACTCAGCTATAAAAGTTGGAGTTGACCGTAGGAACTGAATTTAAAATGACCACAAGGTCCCCAAGGCATCTATCTATCCTTGGGTCATAAATAAGGGGAAATTGATTTTTCTGAGCAGCTGAGAACCTGCGGGTGCTGGACTGAGCAGGGTTTGCAGGCTTCCCGCTGTGCTGTCACAAACCAACAACAAGCTCTTACTTCCCACACCACCCAACTTCCATGCACGTTCCCTTCACGCCCGTATCGGTAGCCACAAACCTCCATGTGTGAACTACCATCATTTGCAGCAGTTAGAGACATGGTTAGATACAGCTTTTAACATAAAGAAATGCTTACGGTGACCACTGTTTCCCCTTGTGGCTGTTTACGTGTCCATTTCGCTGTCATTGCTGCTTCAACCCCCTCTCTGTTTCTTCCCTTTCTTATCCTTTCTTAGGCTGTACAGTTCTTTTGCGCCATTGCCCACGTCCATCCCATGGTTCAGTCCTTTCTGTGTTTAGCTGGAATCCTGGGATAAAATGTCTCCATGCAGGAAGAGGAATCGGTAGGTTTCTTAGGTAGGTTTGTCTATTTGCACCTCCAAATTTGGAGGCAGTGCTCTGGCCCTTGGGGGAGAGCTTTGGTCCTCCTGCACTCGTGTAAGGCCTGGTGCGTACGTCCTACGGCAGCCGTGGTGCCGTGTGCCAGGGTGGATGGGTGGGCAGATCTCATGTTGCTTTTGCAGGTGAGCAAACCTTAGTTATTCTGAGATTTGCAATCATCACGAGCCAAGGTAAATTGCCTGGAAACATGAAAGAGGTTTCTTCTCCAGTTCTGAGGAAGGTTGACTTTCAGGAGTATGATTTCCCACCAACTCTACATCTTTTTACCTGACCTATTATTTCTTTGAAAGGCCTATTTTCAGAACGTAGCAGAAGAGACTTGCCTACAAATTCTTCTGGAGCCAGTTGGTGCCTCCCTGAACACTGGCCAAAAGTGATGTGACGGGTCCTTTCTCAGCTCCTCCGACAGGCTGGCTCTGTTGTCCTTCCAGCCACCCCGGGGGTTGAACTCTGAGCCTTCACTATTGGATTTTACAGACCAGTGACATGTGGGTCCATCCTCTTTTTTTTTTTTTTCCTTTTTTTTTTTTCTGGTGGTGGTGTTTTCATGCCATGCAGATGTTTGCTCCTCCCAAAGAAAGAAGCTGTTTTGTAGGCTTTGCTCCTCCCCTGCCACAACAGTCCAGATGACTTCTTGAGCCTTTCATAAACTGTTTCTCAGCAACTGGTGCAGTCCAGGTTTTGTGGGACACTATCTTTGGGCACTTCTTCCACAGCCCTGTGCTTTCCTGCAGGCTTGCAAGTCCCTTTCAGTCCAGAAGGGTCCAACCACTTCCATTTACTTCTTCCTCAAGGTCCTCTCCTCTGATGGGCCCCCGCAAGAAGATGTGACAGATCTGATGATGCTTAAGTGGATCTGAAAATAGCCCAGGTTTTGTTAAAATGAGCTTTTGCATGTTTGGGGACAGGAATCAGATGGGTGAAGGATGCATTTGAATAGACAGTCCTGGGTGTTCTAATGTCATAAGAATATTGTTAAGCACTGGCAGTCTCATTTTGGGGGGGAGGGGGTTGTTTCTCTCGTTGCAGCAAGGACAGTTGGTAGGTATGTTTTGCTTTGCATACCTCATACCTACAGGAGAAGGTGATGGACAGAGCTGAGAGGGAAAGTGAATAGATGAAGTGGTGCAAGGTGATACAGCAGATCAGTCAGGAGCCTGGAATTAGATTCAGCTCTTTCAACTTCCAGCCCAGCTCCTCCTGCTCGGGGCCAGCTGCCTGCTGACACCTCGTGGTGCAAACCATTTCCTTTGCCTTCTTACCAGACCTTTTTTCCCAGCCTTTTGAGTTCAGCCTTTTCCCACAGTGGCTTCCAGTTGATATGCTGCTGGAGAAATGTTGCTTTACAGGAGAAAAGCAATAATTAAAAAATAATTTAGATTCTTATTTCTCAATTTGAGCTACCTGTGCAGTGTCCTACTAACTTGCAGCTACACCGATGTTACTAAATGTCTTGGGCTCATTTGAGAGTCTTACCTCTCTATAAACACTCTTATCATCTATTATATGTTGGGGTAGAGTTTGCCTGGGTCGTACTTTAAAAATGTGTTGTGTGGGGAGAGGGGAGCCATGGGCATCTGTGGCGAAAGACCTGAGTTTATGACTAAATAGTAATGCTTATTGTAAAGAACATAGAAGGTTTAAACCCGACCTTAACTGGGCCTGGGCTCTACAGGAACTGACCAGGGAAAGTAGGTCAACTATAAGCTTTCAATTTATTTTACATATATGCTATGCTTTAAATTCTCTCTGGGCCTGCGTTCTTACTGAAAGGATATGTTATTTGTCAATTATTATAGAACATATATTTCTTCTGCCATCTAGTGTCAAGTTATAGAAATACTCAAAACAAGCTTTTTGGGGATTTTGAGTTATGGGTTGTTTGTTGTTTTCTCTTTAAGTTCTTATAAACACAATTGGTGTGGTGTAAGCTTTATTTTTAGACTTAGGTAGGCCTCTGATAGTAATAAATTATAATCAGCATCTTCTATTGTTTGGGAATTTTGGGAATAGCAAGGAATAGCATTATGTTTATTTTATATCATCATATGTGTGTATGGTGTTTTGAAGACAAATAAATAAAGTGCCATGAGAAACTTTGCCTAGATGTGTTCTCGCAGACTTGTGAATTATACAAATCCTCTTATTTGAACTAGTGCATTTAAGGAGTACTAGTGCTAGTAAGTATTCATAGGCTTGAGTCCTAAATTCCTGAATTTATATTACAATCGTGCTACAGACACAAGAAAATGCAAGCCTTTTTTAGCTGTTGAACTCCTGGTATAAAATCGAATGCTTCTGCATGTGTAAATGTGCTTGTGTACTTCCCCGCCGTGACTGTGGTTGCCACAGAAAACCCTCAGGTAGAAAACACACAAGATTTTTGCATTGAGCAACCTGGTCTAGTGGGAGGTGTCCCTGCCCGTGGCAGCAGGGTTGGAACTCGATGATCTTTAAGGTCCCTTCCAACCTGAACCACTCTATGATCTGTAGCATAAAGGAAGCAGCTGTGCTGTGCTTGGTGAACAGCGGTGGGGCTAAGGTTGGTGTTTAAGCCCTGAGATGTTGACCAGTTGATGCTTAAGGTAGTCAGTCCCTCTGGTTGTCCTGTCCCCAGCGGCTCTCCCTCATCCTGTGCTGCTCCAGGGTGCCCCAGGCCAGGAGAGACCTGGCACACACCACAGCAGAGGGATGATGAAACACCACCATGGGCTTTTAAACGGGATAACGCAGCCTGAGCTGCTACTTGGATTGCCCCAGTGGAAAGGCACTGATACCAATCACTTATAGAATTGCATCAATAGACTTAGAAATGGTGGCTCTTTCACTGTGGAGACTTACTTATTCTTCTAAAAGTCATTCAAGGGTAATATAAGGGCCCTTCTACAGGGCCCATCATTACTGAGTACCTTCCACAGGATGCCTACCCTGGGACTGAAAGCCATTGAACAGCCCAAATCTCCTCTTCTTACACCCACAGTTCCTGCTCGTCCTACAGCCATCTCCAGGATGGTGGGCAAGAAATGATCAGGCAAGGCTGATGCATCTAGGCATGTGGCTACAGTCATCTATTGCTACCTAGGCACTCTGCAATACAGAATTAGCCCTGTTTTACATTATGTTGTCATATCTGAGCACCTTTGGCTTTTCATAGCTTAGCTGAGGGCCAGATACCCCATTCAGGGAACCTGGATTCTGGATTACAGCCACAGGAGGAAGGAGATACTAGTTTGTTTTAGAGCAGTTCCTTTGCCTGTGGAAGATCACACAAGGATTTCTGTCTTTTTCCACCTCAGCTTAACAGAGACTGAGATTTTGAATGAACCTCTGAATGTATACAACACAACTTGCACTGTGTATACGGGAAGGAGAGAGTGGGAGTCCCCTCGGTCTTTTGGATAAACTCAAGTGAGATTGCCGGTGGTGATTTCAGTAAAACCACTTTGAAATCCCTAGCTCTGGCAAGGAAGTTAGTGGCATCCGTCACCTGGCAAAACTCAGCAGCTACATCCTGCAGCTCTTCTGCAGGTCAAAGCTCTCCCTGAAGTCATCAGGAGCTCTGAGCTGGACTCTATGCTCCCTCTGGGCAGCAGGAAAACCCAGAGATAGGCAGCTATGGAAGTGTCTCCGCACCTTGGCAGCCCTTCCCTGGCCCATCTGTGGCCCTGCTTCTTTTCTGATTCTGGTCTCCTTTGCTTTTGGGAATTGCATTTTGCTGTAGGGTGTTACCATGGGAGTTTGCTGGTGCAGTACCTGAAATCCAAATAACAGGTATATGGGTACATACTTGTATTTTTGCCTTATTTCCTGTGCACTTCCCTCCCCTGTGCACACACAGGGAATATAACTGTAAAGACACGGAGAAGGAGGCGGGCTGTGAGGTGAGAGAGTTTGCTCACGATGAGATATCCACTGTAGTAAAGACAACAGTTGGCTGAAAAAATCTAGAAGAGCATTACGAGTCTGTAGAGTGACAGGATGGGGAAACAGACTGCATGTAGGTGGATGTGAAGTGATACACATAGGGAAAAATAATCTCTGTGTCCCCCCTTCAAGAGCAAAATGTTGGGATTTCTTCCATGAAAATATCAACTCAATGCTTGTCAGCAAGCAAGTCAAATGTGTGGAAGTATTAGGAGAGGACTAGAAAAAAAAGACAAGGACATGCTGTACAAATACTGCTGTATGAATCCCTGGATTACCCGCTTTCGAATGTGACTCTCATCTCTCTTCTCAAAAAGGGTATAGCAGAATTGGAAAAGGCCCAGAGAAGGGCAGAAAGGATGACCAAAGGCAGGGAATAGTTTCTCTGTGGAAGGAAACTGTGGAAGTCCATTGGGATGGAATCCTTCAGCCTGGACAAAATGATGCTAGGGAGGGTATAATAGAAGTCTACAGAGTTAGACGTGCCATAAAGAAGCAACCGTTCACTGTCTCTGCCAAGAGAAGAACTAGACGCCATCAACTGCAGCTGGCCACAGCCAGGCTCAGAGCAACCACCAGGAGCTGGTGCCTTGAGCAGCGGTGGAGACCTGGGGAACCCCTCATCTGTGGACACTGCATTTACCAAAAGCTGAAGTGGCCTCAAGGGGAGGCTGGGCAAGCACTGGGAGAGCATGAGGTCCACTGTAGGCCCCTTTTTGGGCCCAGGCTCCTTTCAAGGTGAGCACTGCTTTCGGTCAGATGGTCACCCCTTTGGGATCGTTGCCCCCCCTGCCCCACTGTGGGCCAGTGCTGTACAGCTGGGCAGCCCCTGCAGGGGCTGGGCACAGCGGCACCAACCAGGACTGTGCACTCCCAGGGGACAACAGCCTGTGCTCTGGGCCAGCTGCTGCTGCTGGTGTTTTCCTCCTCCGTCCCAAGGAGGATGCAGGTCTGCTGAGAGGCCTGTTTGCACGGAGGCAGCCATGAACGTGGGGAGGGAGGATGCTGGCATGAACTGCTGTAGCCATACTTATGCTCTCATGTGTTTCAGCACAGGAGAATAGAATTTAAACAAGGTTTCCTGGGTAATCGAAGCCAAACACTTTCTACCAGAGCCAGATGTGTCTTACGCCTTTCACCTCAAGCTCCCCCAGCAAACCAGTTGGGTTTCCAATGCAGGGCTCAGGGCTGGGAAGAGGACAGGGTGAGGGTGGCCACAGCTCCTAAACACAGCAGGGCACGGCGCCGGGAAGAGGGAGGGATCCAGACTGTGCATGGAGCACTGCGCAGGAGGGACCACTTGGGCACCTCAACACAAAGCTACTGCTGGATGTGCTTCAGGCACCATCACAGCATCCCCCAGGCTTGACCTGCGCTCCTGCCTCGCCACAAAACTCGCACCGCTTGAGCTAACACAGGTTTTGATGTTGATGTCCTTAAATTGTTTGTCTCTGTTCATAACAGGCTCGTATTGATTTAGGCTAATTTGGTTACCCAAAAAAAGGGTTGTGCTGATTGCTCTAAGTGGATTAAATAGTGATTTTAGTTAAACTGATGGCAGGGTTGTGTGTAGACAGGGCCTGGAGCTTTGTAAGCTAATGACTTGGCAGTAATGCAATGAGTTTTTTTAGACAGCTGAGACCAAGCTGTTGTTTTAAATATAAGACTGTTAAGTGCTACTATTCCAGTATATGGTTCCCAAATGTGATAATATTCTACTAACTTGGGCCCCTTCTGAACCCTGGCAGATCTCTTTGCTAACTCTCACTTTTCTGATAAGAATTTGGCGAGTACTTTTACTCCAAATGGATCTTGGATTAAATCCAAGCGTAAAACATGGAAAATTTCAATTTTTTTGGCAAGATTTTCTAATTTTTGTTCACCTTTCCAGCCTGCTAATTTTTCCACATTTTTGGCAATGGAAAAAAACTTTGTCTTCATTTTTTATAAAAAATCAGATAGAAGAAAAATGCAAATGAGCCCAGCTCCTGCCAACAGCAGTGACCTTTCCCCACAAGTGAGACCTGAGAGGAGGACAGGTCCAGAAGCAGTCACTGTTTAATTTCTTCATTCAGAAAAGAGCAAGGATAAAATTAGATGAGATTAGATTGATTAGGTTATTAAATCTTTCATGCCATATCATCTCAATGGGAAGAAACCACCGTGTCTGCATAAAGTCTTTCCTGCCTGCCTCTGAACCAGCCAACTGAGCTTCTTCCAAGTGAATCAGCCTTCACAGGTCTTTTCTCTAGCAAACTGCAAATTCCATTTTGACATCTGCTTTCCCTGTTGATGTTTTTGTCTCCAGGTTAGGAGTGACTTTTGAAGAAGCCAATGAGTCACTGAGTCTTGCTTATCTTCGATTTGGAAGGAAGCCTACCAAGATACTGAATAAGCCTTAGCTCAGAAAACAACAGTCCAGCAGGTAAGCTGTGATCTGTTCCTGTCTTAGACAGGTTTATGGAAACAGAAGCAGAAAGTTGGTGGCAAGAATGAGAGGACTTCATGCCTCAGAGGACAGAGAGAAAACGGGGAAGGAAAACTCAGGGCTACCAGCAGGACAGTGATTGAAGACCAAGAATCTGAATTACCTAGAGAATGAGTACATGGTAACCTAGCATGCACTGAGACAAATTTTTGGCAAAGAGGTTTCTATACCACTAGTGTATGTTAGATCCTGGACTGCTTTCTGCATTTCTGGCTCCTGGAAGTTGGATCCCAATAACCTGTAGCATACGTAGAGGTGAAGCTATGGGAGAGGGCCAAGCCACAAATCAGGCAAATCAGGGGTTAGAGCATTTCTGGAGGAGCTGAGTTACCCTGAAGGAGTAACAAACAGATTCTCTGTCTAAAATGTAAGCCAAAGAGATCAAGGAAATAAGCACCATAAAAGCAAGTGGGTTATGTGTGACCCAAATGCAGCAGCTTCCTGGGGGTGGTGGTCAATAAAGGGGGAGGGAAGCACAGTACCACAACCATAAAGTTGCAGTCTGTTTGTAACCCTTTGGCAATAAGGACTGTGCAAGCCATCCCCATCCTCACTGACACCTCACCAGAGCAAGCTGCTGGTGGATGAATGCCCTTTCTCCCCTCCTTCTAACCTGCAGTGTGTCCTCAGCCAGTTGTGTAACCCCTGGGTTTGCGACAGCACTCATCCCTCTCGAGTACATCCTCAGTGCCCATGACCAGGGTGTATCAGCATCACAGGAGCGCTGACACATTGTCCCCATGCAAGGGAAAGGGAGATGATACACTTAGGATGCAGATACAGGAACACTGTGGCAACACAGGGCCCTGGATCCACATCCTGGATCCCAAAGCCCCGTTCATTCCCATTCATCACCCATGGTGTAACATCCAGCACCCATAAAGCAAACCTCCAGCAGAAGCCAGGTGCTCTTCCCCATCTTGTACCCAGCAAGGCTCAGAGGCTGATCATTGACACACCGTATCCACAGACCATGGAGTCCAGGGGCTTGGGGCCAGACATATTTGTCAAATAATAATTACAATATCATCATCTCACCTTGAATGCCTGAAATGTGGGTGGATGAATCGTAACCAAACTGACCAAAACACAGAGCTGATGGGACAGCTAGACTGGGAATGAGACCATTTATCCCCTTTTCTCATTTGCCATCAGGTGGTGTCTAAGAACTCCTTCTGGACAGCTTCAAAGCTATTCTGGCCTCACAGCAGAAAACTGCTGCCCATGAGGGATGCCCTGCCCTGGAACACAACCCTCCCCGGGCTATGAGTCGTAAAATAAACTCTCAGATCAGAACAGCTGGCTTTACTACAAAAGACTATAGAGCTCACAATGAGTAAAAGAATATCCTACAAAATCCTTCTTCAGACTTCCCCGAGTCTCTTCCATGAAACAATTAGTGGATGCTCTTGTTTTGAACTCTGTGACTCACTCCTGTAATTCAGTTGTGGCCTGTGATCACTGAGTCCCTTAATGTGGTGCGGGGAAGTAGGCAATTGTGAGAATTTCCTCTCTCCCTCCCTCAGCCTCTCATTGTAGCTCCGTGGCACGTTATACTGCAGCTCCATGCAACCGCAGTCTGGATGCTCGCGTCCCAGATGTGCTGGCTCACCCTTCAGGCAACACTCCCTCACAGTATTAAGTGGTGATCAGGAAGGTTTCTCAAAGAGAAAATGCATCTCACTATGTTTTACAGACTTCGTAATCCAGCTGCAAAGGCAGTCCTTTTATCAACGGTCTTAATAGTTACATTGTGGCTTGGCTCTGCTAGAGTTTTATTTCTAATTTGGTGTGTTCTCTGTGTGTGCATGTGTGTGCGTATTTATAAAAACTCCATTAAAGATAATAGACTCTATTAAAGCAATTACACTGTCTAATATCTCCCACATTCTTTTCCATTACCCATATTTAACTTTGCCAGTCAGCAGTACACTTAGTGTTATGAACTAGTAAGTGATTTTTAATCACTGGAGTTGCATAACATTTGTATAACTTTCCAAGTACATGGTAGATACAAAAGACATTTAACAATTAAACCAAAAGTGTTTCCGGAGATTGCCAGCACCCACAGAATGGGTTTGGAGGTTTCTCTGTGCTTACCTTGCTTTGGTCATGCTGTGATAACTTTCGCAGCAGAGCAAGGAAAAAGCCCTGAATAATTTGCCAACATTTTCACATCTAAAAGAGAATGAAAATGGAAAACAAAAAAAATCCCTCCTGCTGGTACCACACACCAGAAACCCTGCTCTGTGTCCATATAACAATGCTGTACATTTGTTATGAGGAAAAGGCTACTTCATTCTCTGGCTGCTGCCTCCCACGTGCTAAATTTCAGCTGTTAAGAGGAATGGGAAAAAGGGCTGTCACAGGAGTGGCCCGGACAGAGCAAGCTCAGTGTCCTGGATGCAGGGCTCCCTCTGGCCCCCCAGGAGGGCTGAGCCAGTGACTCCTGTGGCCACAGGCAGCAGCTGCTCCCTTGTCAGTGTTTGGGGACGAGGCTTTCTCTATGTGATGCTCAGGCTTCTCACTCGTCTGCTATTGACTTCCCTCTGCTTGATCTCTTTCCCCCCATAGTCTCTATGTCATTTCCCTTCAGTGGTTGCTTTCCTTCTTGCCACCCATTTTAATTTCTTTCCATTTCTCCCCTTTTTCCTCTTTTAGCTTCCCTATTTCTCTTGTTTTCCCTCTTGCTTTCTGCTGAACCATATTCACCGCTTTTTCCCTTTCAGTGTTTTCACAAGTGCTGAATCACAGCAGCTCTGTTTGCGTGGCTGTTTGTATGGCCCAGAGTCATCTCCCACAGCTTGGGGCACTCAGCTGAGGAAGGTGGTCTTCCTTGGCTCCCTCTGTAATCACAGTGGAGAGACAGGAGCCTCCAGAAGGCGATCCAGATTTTAAGGGTGTTGAAAGACCTTGTGAAGATTGATCTCCTGCCATGGTTTATCTGTAAGACAGAGGAATATCCTAACTTACAGGCTTTGAACTGGGGACCAAAAGTTATTTAGTAGAAATCCTGCTTTTGCACAGTCTTTTGGCACATGTCAGATGGATGGGGAGCACAAATCCAGGTGCCAGAGTTCTGCCCACACCCTGATGGTCAGCACAAGTCCTGCCTGCAGCACAGTAGCAGCCTCGCTGACAGAGCCTTGCAGCAACTTTCAGCCACCCCAAAGTCCTGTCTCTATGCCAAAGACAAAGCAGTTGGTCCGACTTCAATAAGCAAAAGAGCATTTTTTCTCCTGTTCCTTTTTTTTGCTCTAAATATAAATATCATGTAAGGAATAAGGAAATAAAAGTGAAAAGGGAAGCAAGACTTTCATTCTCACGCAACCATTTAAAAGCAGGCGTCTGCACAGTTTCCACAGCTTTCGTTTTGCCGGTAGAATGTCTCCCAGGGGCTAACTTTAACATTTTGAATGGAACCATGTTTAGCCTTTTCAATAGCAAATCACACAGGAACTATAAACTGCAAATACAGCCTTATCTCCATCCAGACATTTGTTCCCAAAGAGATTTTTCCAGTTCTCTGTGAAAATACAGGTGACAGTATAACAACCCTCCCAGATTTTCTCCGTAGGCATGCTCTATTCTATACTGAGGTTGCTGACAAGCTGTTACATGGCGAAGATCTATTTTCTGTGTAGAAATCTGGTCCTACGATCTGCCCATGAGATTTTGTCACTGGCTTTCCTAGGATTTCACCCCCAGCCTGGATCACAGCTTTTCTGGATTACAGCTTTTATTCCTTGCTCATCCAGGAATGCAAAAATCTGTCAAAGTCGCATGCCCTGTCCCCTTCCCTGTGCATCTCTGCCCTCCCTTCCCTCTTAAACAGTTGTGGTGACAGGAGGGACAGATGTCCACTGTCCTCATGAAGGTCCCTTGTCCCCCAGGCAGGCTCAGCGGAAAACTGTTTCCCACACTTATCTCTTCTCTACAGGTCACTGTCGGAGGGAAAACTGGGTCCACATCCACATGTTCTTTGGCCCAGGCAGCTCTTGGGAGTATTTTTGGTTAATTTTTGTTACTGACCACAGGACATGACGTAACAGAAAAGCGCAATTCCTTGGCCTGGTGTCTGACCAAGGCAGCTGTTGTGGCATCAGCTGCTACAGCTCGCCCTCTGCCCCCCGACTGCCATTCTGTGTGCAGCTGATCTGGTGGCTTTGATAATCAAACTTTTATTAGCCTGTTAAATAAAATGCTGGCATTGAGCCACTGGCAAGTTGTAAAGCTAGCCAAATAATTGGAATAATAATTCACTCATATTGAATGTCGTCCATTTAAAGGTGGTGCTTATTTCCTGAATGGAAATGAATCTCTTCTAAGGATTTGGTTTAGATTAGTTCACTGCATGGTTTACTTCAGCCCTATAATTTTACCACTGATACGTAAAGTAGGTTCATAAATAGAGCAAGAGAGCCTTGGCTGTGCTAGGAGATAGTGCTCTGCACTAATGTAAATTATAAATGTAGAGTTAGAAAACCTAACAAGCCCAGCTGGCAAACTTCCATGTATTATCTCACAATAATTGCTTCCAGCCAGTAGACATTTTTTGTACAGCAGAAGACAGGTTATTTATATTATATATTTAGCCTAAAACTGTAATAACATCCTCTGGCAAAGGTATTATCTGATGGTGTCTGAAATGGAACCAGCTTTCCTCTTTCCAGGCATTAACAAATGAAAATCTTTGTGTCATCTCATGGAATTTCCTGAATTGGAGAATAAAATGAGGAGGATTTTTTAATTCATATAGTTTATTTCTTAAAAAGTAAATCTATTTTTGACAACAAGGTTTCCCAGAATTGTTACGTGTGGTTTGTAACACTGACCAGAGAAATATTTCCTTTATGATTCTAATCAGGCAGAAACAACAGTACCACTAGCAGGACTGGCTTTTGGCTTAGCACAGTCAGAAAAATACCTGTGAACAAGCAAGGCATGTGAAGGTCACAGAAGAGAGTATGTTTTTTCCTGTTGCCACAGAAATGCCTGGATGCCTGCTATGTTGCCCATCCGCACATTCTCAGGCAAGCACTATAGTAGTGAGGATGTGAAGTCAACGATTAGAAAGACTAATAAGGGTATGTTTTAGAAATCCTAGGCAGAGACAAATCTTAGTGATGGGCAAGGCTCACTACTCAATGTAGGTGTTCCATCTGCTGGTGATGACAAAGAATGAGAATGCAGGAGGCGGGTACTTGGGATTTATGAAGATCTCTCAGGTGCTTCCCAGTTCTTTGGTAACTTGGGAGCATGCCATAAATATTAAGAAGCTGGTTAGCCTGAGTTGCCTGCTCCCTCCCCAGTCACAGGTATTGGCTGAGGAAGTCTCTGCCAGTGTTTGGGTTAGGTGATTTTTGGGTCCTGGCACAACCCCAGAAAGTCAGGCTGTGCTAATGACAGGCTCTGTCTCAATAAAGGAGACTGGCCTCAGGGAACTCTAGGCAGGTCGACTTAACCTCTGCCCTGGGCAAAGTCACTAAAAATAATTTAATTACTGGTAAAGGACCCAATCAGTTGTGAATTGAAGATGCTGATTTTGAAAGTGTGGAAGGCATTAATGAAAACAAGCTTTGTCAGGCCTGAGGCTCAGTATTCATTGTTGATGAGAGCACAAGTTGGTGGATATGGACCATCATAAGTGTCAGAGTTTTCTGTCAGTTATTTGAACAAGTATCACACAACAGCTTGATTTTTTTGTTCTTTTTTTTTTTTTTTTAAAACAGGTAGAACTATGTAAGATCAAAATATTCAATGGTATGAGACCTGGTAGATCGAAAAGGTACAGTTGTCCAAGGAGAACTGTTAAGGAATGGGAGTTACTGTAGTGAAGTCTGCATGGAGCAATATAAGACTTATTGCTGTTCAATGTTTTTGTCAAGATCTGAGAATAAACATAACATTTCTGCTAAGAAATTGGATAGTGCAAACACTGGCCAGGTGGCAAATAATGACGAAAAGACAAGCCACCTAGAGTGGCCAGGATTGTTCAGTAGAGAGCCCACCCAGGCAAGTGATGTCTTAGTACAGTGCTAAGATATCTAGCTAAATTAGATACCTAAAAAGCAGGAAGAGAGGCTGTACTTACAGGAGGTGAGTTTCAGAAGGTAAGCAGTGACTCTGAAACACTTTGGGGAGGTCAGAACAGAGAAGCAACTCAGTAGGAGCTCACAGCGTGATGGGAGAAAAGGTGTTGACTCTCTTTGGATACACAATTGGTTAGAAGTGGGTAGGGATCAAAAGCCCCGCATGAAACCATTGCTGGAATATGTATCCCGCTGGAGTGTTCACACTGAAAGAGAGCACTGAAGAATTTTCTGCCAGCACATCAAAGAGTCACAGAAATAAATCAAGAAAAAAAAAAAAAAAAAAAAAAAAAGGCCTTTCATCAGCTGCTGTAGAGTTCACTTTATTTAGTTTATTCAAAGGAAGAAGATACCAGCCTTCATCACCAGTGTATAAACAGTTATACTGGGGTAAAACCCCAGGGTGAGATTCGATCACCTAACCACAGCCACTTACAGCACGTTAGATGCCAGATGCGTGACTCTTCCTTCGGGCAGAGGAAAGGATGAGGTAAACTCTCAAGGCCCTGCTCAATCCCATGTCCCAGAATCTGCTGGATATGCCACAAGCTCAGAGTTAGGCACAGTGTGCACTCCCTGTACTAAGCCCTTCGGTCTTCCCATGTCAGCGAGTTCCCCCAGCTGCTCTGCAAGCTCTGCAGGTAGCAGAAGAGTTGTTTTAACAGAGCAGCAAAAATCCTCTGCAGTTACTACTAACATAGCCACACGCAATCAGAGGATAACATGCAGTTCCTGATGTAAACGCCAAGGACAGTCTCAGCACAGATGTACGAGGATCAAGCTGGATTTGAAGCCAAACCCCAGCCTCCAGCTGGAGACCCAATGCCTGGACTGCAGTCCTGCTCTGGCACCCCTTGGTTTCCTGGCATGCAGTTCCCTGTCTGGCAAGGAACATCCTTTACACATTTGCACTTTAAATATCTTGTATTTGTGTTTAATATGTCATTTAAACGCTCCTACACATATAAAGTATATTGGCATGAAAATGGGAAAAACAAATGTGGGAGTAGCTCGTTCCCAAAGCTAACATGTTCGAACGCTCTGTGGGGCTGGGTACGTGAGCAGCTCTGAGGGGCCCCGTACAACCCAGGGCACGCACCATATTGACCAGCTGTGGGCAGGTGACAGGATCATTCCTCAGCCAGCACTTTCCCCTGCACCACAGCACCGGCAGGCCATTCGATAGCACTGATGCAGTTAGCTGGGGACTGGCAGGAGTGTGGGAAAACCAGCAAGAGCAGCCGTGTCCCAGTGCTGCAGGATGGGACGAGCTGTTGCCACAGCTCCGTGAAGGTGTGAGGTGTCTGTGAGGGACCCTGTGCCAGAGTCACTGTGACTGCCCAGACCCCAGGCATGCCCTTCTATGTCATCCACAGGAAAATGGATGATCCTCCTATGGGTAAGGTAAGTTAAAGGGGTAAGGTCAATTAACATGAATGCTACAGCCAAATAATAAGTTCAAATCCAAACACGTGTGCTGTGAAAAACAACATCATAATCACAGTTCAACAGAAAACAATTCCAGATCCAGATGCAAAAAGATGAATGCAGGAATGGTTGCTTACTTAGTGGGTGTACTGTAATGTTTAAATGCCAGTTTCTGACAAGCAGTAGATACTGAAGACCGTGAGACAAATAAATTTGGGGCAGATGGGGATTTGGGGGGGTTAGTATGGTAAAAAGGATAGTTGCTGAGAAAAAATACGTTTATTCTGCTTTTTAAACCACCAGTGCTCCTGCTTTCATGTCTCCCAGTTTTGTTCTTAGTTGATCTACTGACTTAGAATTACAGCTGGTCCACAGTACTATGAGTAAAGGTCCCTAAAATCCATTTTTAAAGCCTGGACAACAGCAATATGAATCCTCAGCTTGTTTGCTAGTGATGAGGTGTCTCTAGGGAAACTAATGATTTTCTTGGAAGAATTTAAGTTTATAGGAAGACATTCAGTCAAAGTAAACATCCAAAGGCTTTTGATTTGTATATCCACCGGATTAGGACTTCTAACATTTTGAGTTCTCTATAATATATGATTCTTAATCCCATAAATATTTTTGCACTGAGTTGTAATGAGCTATCAGCTTTACTCTTGTTTTGAAGTCTACCCTGACACTTGTTGAGTCACTGTCTGTGGAACAGGATCAGAAAATGATGCCAGCAAAGTCAATCATCTGCTCCATTACAGCTGTACCTGAGAAGCCAAAAATGAAATGTATTCACCTGTAACAACAATCACATTAAAGTTTTATCAGTTTCTTTCAGTTTTTCATGAGTTTGTTTCAAAAAGTTGTTTAATTTTTTTAACAAAATCCTGGCTTAGATGAAGTGTCTGGGAGTTCTGTGGTTTAATAACTGGGACAGGGACTTTTACCTTTTGCATTAAGCACTCCAATTTATTTTATTTACTTATCTATTATGAAGATTACCTTTATGCTAATCACATCACAAGTGTGTTCCAGAGTTATTGTAAATACCCACAGAGTTAATTAAAGCACAATTGAATTTAGAACATCTCACTTTGGAGAGGGCGTGATCGTATATTGAAGATAAGTACTGATTAAAGCTGTGCAAAACAAATTGCATCAGATCTGTGGATGAGCTAAAATAAACATACTTAAAAGTTCTTTGCAGATTAACCCAAAATGCCCTTACTTTCACTGGTTTTTGATAGAAAACAATCCTTTGGGGATGAACTTTACCACTGAAAGTGAAATGAGTTCTTCTGGTTTTGCCCACTTAAAGTGAAAATGAAGGAAAAGTGGAAGAAAGTGTTAGTTTTCCCTGCAAAAGATGTTACTGAGTGGAAAGAAAAGGTGGTGAACTGAGCTGTGAGGGTGTGCAGGTGAAAAGGAAGCAGCTCAGAGGCTGTGGCTTCAGCAAGACCAGGCAATGGAAAAGTATTGGCCAGGTTCTGGCTTGTGCAGAGGACAGCAATGTGGGGAGCAGGAACCTGTGGCCACATCAAACCACAGAACTGAGCTGCTGTCTCCCAGCCTCCTGGCCAGTTATGGTTATTGTCATCCCTTGTCCTGAGTCTCCTGGTGTGATATGGCAGCTTGGCTGGCTGCTCTACCTCTCCATGTGCACATCCTCCATCTCAATCCGGTCTGCCCCAGCCCATGCTGCTGCTCTGCCCCAGCCACCCCTTCCTGGCCTCCCACCCCATTGCAGCTTCCTTAGCCCATGCTGAAGCCATGCTTCAAAAGGTGTCATGTAAATGGTTTTTAAAGTGAAGGAGAGATGAGGAGAAGAACAGCTTGAGAAAATCTATGCTGGAACATGAGGATATGAGCATGATGGTTATTAACTCTTCTGCTCTGTGGCAGACACTGCAGTGCCACATGTGAGCCTAGGTTAAAAAGATCAAGATGTCTTGATCCTGGCAAGATCAAAATTAATAAGTTTAACATGTCTGGGCTTTCCTCATTTTTATGCTAGGCAAAGCCTTTTTTTTTTTTTTTTTCCTTCTGAATTTGACTTGAATTTGCAAGTAGAGTTGGCTTCCCTTCAGTAGCATGTTTTGGTGAATACATTATTTACTACTGAAATAGAAAAGGTCTCTGGTGCGGCAGTGATGGGATAGGGAGTAAAAAACAAAGATGAATGCAAGAAGAAGAAAAGCAGAGCTTGCAGCTGAGCTGCGAGACGAACCAGAGGTCGTAAGGGACAGAGCTACAGGAAATCTGTTCATGGTGGCAGCAGGTGCAGGGGCAGCTCTCATACACTGATGTCAATTGGAAGCGAAGGTACCACACAAAGAAGCAGCCATGTGTAGACAATGAGAAGCAGAGAAGCTGAGATGAGGAGTGGAAAACAGGGGGCAATTCTGAGCTGGCACGAGAGCTCAGGAAGTCATTTGAGGAGGAAAGAGGCAGCAGCACTGCCATCAGTACACAGGAGGGATTGTTAAAATTTGGTGGGATTTCTGATGCAGCATGTAGTGCTGTAGTTTCACAGTCGCTTTCAACTGGAGAAAGGCTTTTGGTGAAAAAGAAAAGAAAGGTTTAAATCCACATCTGTTCCCAGTTTACTCTAGAGCCAGAGAAATGCTCTTGCCAGCACAAAGCAGGCAGTAGCGTGGGGGAAGGGGAGGAAGGCACAACTGGAGAAGCAGTGGAGGGAGCAGGCAGACAATTTCTTTTGACAGCTGTGCCTGTATATGCCATTAAAATGAAAACTGGAAATTAAGAAATAGCAAAACACTCCAACTCCCTCCTGTCTAATCTAAAAAGGGGATAGCCATATCATATCTGCTGTTAGGCATGCTCTCCTGTGTAATTTCTTACTTCATCCATCTCACTCCAAACACCTAAGTACTGCCCAAAAGTGCATTAGGGGAAACTGTAGGTGGGTAGATTTCTTTGTAAGCTCTGGATGTCTCACTGAGTCATTTGGATCAGACGCATCAAAAGGGCACAATTCAAACAGCGTTAAAACCCAAGAATTCTATTCTCACCTACTAGTATTTGCTTCAAAAGTCTATCTGCTTCCTGGACCTTTTTCTCCAGGTACGCTTAAAGTCCTCTGTAGAAACTATATGCCATCTCCCTCCAACTCCTTTCCAATGTTCTGGCAATTGAATGAGGGTGATGGTCCAAAAGCAGCTCCCCTCTTGATAAAGGAACAGATTGCCATGTTCAGTACACACATATATATATATACACACACATATATTCACACATACTGCTGATTACCTAACAAGGCAATGCATTACAGGCTGCTGAGTATTCTGTTGTGGTGGGACTTTTCTGTTAAATATACACATTGATGTGAGTAAACATGAGGTAAGGCAAAGCCACCTGAAGCAGAAGGGTTGAAGGCTGGGATAAAGTTTAATTCTTGGAGTAGAATCAGAGCAAACACAAACAACCCATTAACAGGGCTTCTTTCTGAGTGCACATTATGGCATGCCTCTTTTGAATATTAGTTTAGAGAATAGTTGCCTTTTGGTAGCTTTGGACTGATTAGCGTCTCCAGAACCTCTGTTGTTCACCATAAAAGCACTTGAAGCAAGTCTGCTGATGACACCAAGTTATTTGAGGTAGCAAGGACAAGGGCTGGCTGCAAAGAGCTGCAAAAGGACCTTAAGAGTCTGAATGACTCAATCAAACAACAGCAGAAATTCACTGTGTATAAATTGTATCATCACCTACTGGTAAGAGCAATCCTAGCCTCTCATATAAGCTTAAAAGCTCTGAGATGGTCACTGCTACTGAGAAGGAAACTGTGGGATCAGTTACATATCAGAAAATATCAGCTAAGTGTGTGGCAGCAGTCGGAAAAAACAAATCCAGTGTTACAGACTATGGTAAAGAACAAAACAGGAAACATGAAGAGGACACCACTGCAGAAATCCATAGCTACCTGCATCCTTACTTAGCCCTCTCATCCCAAAAAGCAGAAATAGAGAGGGGCAAAAAAGATAATCAAAGGTTTGGAGCAGCTTCTGTACAAGGCCAGTCTAAATAGATTAGCACTGTGCAGTTTGGAAAAGGGATCGCATCATGTGATAACACATATGGAAATCATCAGAGGCACGGACACATAGGGAAAAATCTCTGTTTCTTCTAGCATAAAAATCTGGCAGCTCTCAAAGGCAGCTGGCCATAGCCAGGCTCAGAGCAAGCACCGGGAGCTGGTACCTCGGGCAGTGGATGGAGACCTGGAGAAGTCCTCACCCGTGGATGCTGTGTGTGCCAAAAGCTGAAGTGGGCTCAAGGGGAGGCTGGGCAAGCACTTGGAGAGCGTGAGATCCGCTGCTGGTTACTGACTCAAAAAACAAACTGAGCTGAGGAAGCCCCTTGGGCAGAGGGTGGGAGAGTCCAAAGGGGAAGTGGCGTGTGTGCTGCCTTGTTCCTACTCTTGCTGAGGCTTGAGATGGAGGCAAGGCTGCGCTGGATGGGCCCTTTGTCTGCACCACCACAGCTGCCCTTTGATAACACATCTCTCTCTGATGGGAGCTAGCACTGACATGGTCTGAATCAGACGCACAGCAGCAGGACTGAAGGAAGAAGGAGAAGGATGTGTGGCTATTTTTGGCGTGTGAGGCACAGCTGCTCGCTATCTTCTCATACAAGTCAGGAAGGGCACGGACTGGAACATGAGGTCAAAACTCCTTTAGTGTGTCCTGCATGTCTTAATAAATGAACTGAAACCTGGGAACATCAGTAAGCTGTCAGTTGTTAGATAAACCTGGGCTTTTTTTTTAGCAACTTTTCTGAACATTGTGAAAACTACCCAGTGCACAGGATGGTATTTTAAACTTATACAGAATTTGCTGTATCTGATAGAGTGAAGCATTTTTGAAGACTAGGATGCATGGAGGTCATCTTGAAAAATGCTGATTCCATGTACATGGCTAATATAGTGGATATGATGATCCATGAAAGAAGCAAGTACTACTTCAGCAAAGTTGATACAAAGCTGTATCAGTGGAGAATTATAAGTTTATATAAAGCTCCTACCTGTGGTTATCAGTAGAAATAAAACTGGCTGTCAGCAGAGAAATGCTCTAGTGTGTTTCACATTAGGGATAGTGTGAAATACCAGGTAATACACGTGTTAACTAGGAAGAAGAAGATACATGGGAAATCATGAGGGACTAGGTTTATCTACAGAATGAAACAGGGGAGGAAATTTTAGCAGAAATTCATGTTGTTGCAATGAACTTCAAGAGGACAGCCTCAGAAAAATCTTGGGAAAAGGACTGTAAATGATTTGCTGTATGTTGCTGTGTGTTAACACAGCAGTCAGCTGAGCCCCACACAGCTGCTCAGTCCCTCCCCCCCAGGGGAATGGGGTAAAAATCAGAAAACTCATGGATTGAGATAAAGACACTTTAAGAGGGAAAGCAAAAGCTGAGTGTGCAAGAAAAGCAAAATAAGGAATTCACTCACTACTCATCGACAGGCAGATGTTTCGCCATTTCCAGGAAAGCAGGGCTTCATCATGCCTAATGGTTACTTGGGAAGACAAACGCAGTAACTTTGAACATCCTCCCTTTCTCCTTCTTTTCCCTGACCTTACTGCTGTGCACAATGTCACACGGTCTGGGATATCCCTTTGGTTGTTTGGGCTCAGATGTCCCAGCTGTATCCCCTCCCAACTTTTGCAGCCCCAGCCTTCTTGCTTCTGGGCCAGTGCAAGAAGCAGAAAAGGCCCTGACTCTGTGCACAAACTGCTCAGCAGGAACTAAAACATCCCTGTGTTATCAGCACTGTTTTGGCCACAAATCCAAAATGTAGCACCACATTAGCTGCTATGAAGAAAATTGCCTTTATCCCAGCCAAACCCCATGCATATATATAAATGATAGCACCTTGCAACAAAATGAGAAAGCTGTGTTTCCCACCAAGAGATGTGAAGCCATACAAAAGTAATAAAAATACATACAGAGTAGAGATTGATTCCACATTTAAGCTACAGAAAGCCAACGAATACCACACTAACTCATTGTATGCATGCCTTTCTGAATCCAGCAAGTATCTGACACATAAGGCCCAGAGAAGGGCCCATGAGCAGCCACCATCATGGCTGTAAGACCCAAGCAACACACAGTATGGCTACATTTGAAAATGAATAATTTCTCAATGGTGTTATTTGGTATGTGTATTTGGCATGTGTATTTGGCACAGCCATATCCCCATGATGCTGGGACTGCAGGTCCCCAAACGTATGCGAGGGAGGCTGCACAACTCTGCATGTGTGGCAGAGGCAGCTTTTTCTGGTGTGCTGGTCCCTTCAGGTTTGGCCCCCTCACTATAGGAAAGACACTGAGGTTCTGGAGCGAGTCCGGGGAAGGGCAATAAAGCTGGTGAGGGGTCTGGAGAACAAGTTTTATGAGTAGCAGCTGAGGGAATCAGGGTTGTTTAGCCTGGAGAAAAGGAGGCTGAGGGGAGACCTTATCGCTCTCTAACAACTACCTGAAATGAGGTTGTAGTGAGGTGGGGGTTGGTCTCTTCTCCCAAATAACAAGCGACAGGACAAGAGGAGACAGCCTCAAGTTGTGCCAGGGGAGGTTTAGATTGGGTATTAGGAAATTTTTTTACACTGAAAGCATTATCAAGCATTGGAACAGGCTGCCCAGGGAAGTGCTAGAATCGTCATCCCTGGAGGTATTCAAAATACGGGCAGATGTAGACCTTAGAGACATGGTTTAGTGATGGTTTTTGTCACTTTTAGATTGATGATTGGACTCGATGATCTCAAAGGTCCCTTCCAACCTAGACGATTCTATGATGCAGATGGAGAGCAGGCTTAGTCTTCCTTCCTAACTTCACGCCGGCGTCCTGCAGACCTGGGGGAACAGAGGCCGGACAGCCTTAGACAACTGTACGGGCCTCGACATGGAGGACACCCCTCCTCCCGCCCCGCAACACCCTCCAAAGCCGGGCCCGCCCGGCGGCCCTCTCCCTTCCCCGGGGCGGCGGAGCTGCCTGCGGCCCGCCCCCGGCTGGGAGTGGCCGGCGCCACCGCCGCTTTCCGCTCCGGTGAGGAGTGAAGTGGAAAAGGGGGGGTCGGGGAGGGGGGGGAACCGGGATGTGGCGGCCGCAGCCCCGGCCGGGCGGTACCGGGGGGGAGGCGGCGAGCTCAGGTGAGCGGGGGCGGCCTGAGGGGGAGGGCGGGCCAGGCCGGCGG
>KZ505934.1:460898-478016 GCA_002844005.1 Limosa lapponica baueri
TTTCATTTCAAAGGTGTATGTATTACCTGTATTTATACATCAGATCAAGCACCACCCGAGTCAGAACTGCAAATGTAACAGTAATTTGCTAAACACAGTGTATGTATGCTCAGATGATAAAATCTCCTTGCAGAGAGCTGCGTGGGAGAAGTGGATGCTTGAAGCTCAGAGTGGAATGGAAGTGGTACGTGTGAACTTTCCCCATTCTCTGCAATCGTAGAAGACTTGGTTGTTTGGAGAGGTTTAGTGGACTCTAGTTGAAAGGTTTCTTTTGCTGGGCTGAGAGGTCAGCGGGGCAGGAAACCATTATGGAGGAAAATACCTTAGTAGAGCAACTTTGAGGCAACCTGTGGAGCGAAAAGTCAAGAGGTTGAAAGTATTGTAAAGCTGATTAAAAATGAAAGGGTTAGTATGTGTGGGAAAGGCAGGAACTGGGAGTTGATACCATTATGTTTTCTGAATTGTTTTGCAAGTCTCCAGATCTGTGTAAGCTGAGGCAAGTGGCATTGATATAGCTTTTCAAGACCTTGCTGAATTCCACATAATAATAGGAAAATTAGAATAAAATTATAGTGATGTTTTCAATATGCCTTTAGATAATGAAGTTTGACAATGGCTTCACGGCTTTGTTGATTGATGGAGTGAGCAGAGTAGTTCCTAGCTCAGCTCATCTATCTGGCAGCACTTTGAGCTTAAATGGTCAACCAGGTCTTTGGGTCTGAAAAGTGTGTTCTGAGCATTGAAGGAAACCATTCTTAGGGTCTTTCTGTTTTGTTTTTGGAAAACCATAAAATCTCCAGAGAATCTGGGAACTGGAAGGATTTTTTTTTTCCTGCTAGTAAGCTGCTTTCTTGCTTTTTTAGTGGGATACTGAAGGTATTTTGTTTCTCATCTGTAATGATATGGTGGTAAGCATCCTTTCCACTGACATATCATCGTAGTTTTATGGATTATCATTACTGCAGATATGCAGGCCCTGGAATGGTGTTGGTGGAGACTACTTGCAAGGCCAAATACTCACAGCTGCAGGCTTTTTTTCTTGTTGCTAGGGCTAAACTGATCATATCAGATGGGTTTGCTTTCCCCTGTTGTTGGAGAGCGTGGCTTTGGGAAAAAGAGCTTTCCCTTCTCTGTTAAGATTTTGGCCACGGATGGTTACCGAGGCAGCGACGAGGTTGAATTTCATGCACTGGGCTGAGGTCTAGGTGCTTCCTGTTGCTAATGGCCCATGGAGACCCAGGTGGTGGGGGGAATGGGCAGCACAGCTGTTTGCTGGGGCTTGGCTGTTCCCATTTATGGAACAGTGCACTAACCTGTGAGTATTTGTACTAATAGCTCAGGCTGTGATCTGCAGGAGCTGAGCTGTGGATGTGTTGTGTTCTCAGCTGTGTTCTTGAAGAGCGATAGGCACACCAGTCTCAGGAGAGTAGGCCGGACAACTGCTGAGTTTGGTGGTGTTTTACATTGCTGTAGGAAGATTTCTTTAATTTTAACATCTTTGTGGTTGCTGTGTCCCCAGTGGGAGTGACTCGGAAAGGGTGCCGACATCTGTGCACCAGCAGTGGTGTGGAGTCTCAGAGGCATGAGATGCTCTCAGACACCCTGGCTATGCTGCTGCTGTGGTTGGGCAGCACTGTTTTGGCAGGGCACCATGCTGAAACTTTGCTCCTGTCCTGCTAGAGCCCTTGTTTAGGAGAGTAGTACATTTTTATTTGCTTAGAACTGTGAAAACCCTCAGAACTGTGAAAACCCTGGAGAGACCCTCCTTGAAATTGTGTGAGAAAGGCCTGGTCGCTGTTGCCTAGAGTGCAGCACCAGTGCAAGTGGTCGTCCATGTGGTTTTGCTCCCAAACTAGTTAATGATCAACAGGTATTTCGTTTCCCCTTTCCCTGGGAAACCTGAACATGGTCATGGTGAGAGAGCTGCTGTAGTGTTCTTATGCTTGTGGTCCCCCAGGGTCTTGCACAGACTTGGTCGTGAGAAAGGCTGCTCCAGCTCATAGTTCCCCCGAGCAGTGTGCCAGTGCTGGCTGTCCGCTTCCTGTGAGAATGAAGATGGGGGAAAAAAATTCTGCTTTGTCAGAGGGTTTCAGGTTGCTCTAAGGTAAGGAAAGACCAGCTTCTGCTTCTTGTTTTGTATGCAGCGAGCACTAGTAGTAGGGTATTTGTTGTTTTATCAGATTGAGATTTTTCCTGCTATGGCAGCAGCTTTTACCAATAACAGAATTTTCCATGGGATCTTCTGCTCTAGGGTGAATTTAGGAACCATTTCATGTTAGCCAAGGTGTTCTCTGCCTGCCTTGAGTATAGTTACGCTGCTTAGTTTTTTCAGAGATACATTTGTCATCACCTTTTTCTGCATGAGGTAGGACTGGGAACTCATAACCAGTGTTGCCATTTTGGGAAGAACAATCCATAGGACTTCTGGTTACCCTTTGTGAAGTCTGCTGGCTTGCCCTGTTCTTGTTCAGGGCCTTGTGTTTATCCCTCAGAGCGCTGCTATTAACGTTTTTTCATCTTGGCTGAGTTGACCAGGCTGCGTGTATTGATGCCACCCGCTTTCTGAATTAACTTTGTATCGCTTTAAAATAACTTTGTTGTAACTAGTGATAACAGTGTGTAGCAACATTTTTGCTGTGTTTCTGGTGAGCTTGGTGTGGCACTGAATTTCTTGTTGAAAGTCCAGACCTTTCTACTGGATCCGGACACCTACATTTCTTATGTTACTGCTCTCTGTGCTGCCAGCTCTTAGTGAAACTCTGTGCTTTGCCTAGGCATTAAGTTGGAAGCCTAGGCATTAAGTGTGGCTGTAGCGAGTTTAGAGTGGCTGTGGTTTTAATATTGAAAGGCCAGTATGACTGTTCAGTTCAAGCCATGTGAAAAATATGCGGGGTTGCTGTCTTTCTTCCAGTTCTCATCTTAGGAACAGTTGTTCTACATGCTAACTGTCTAACAATGGGCTCTCATGACTTGAAAATCATGATATAAAATATGAGAGAAGTTTTTAAAAGGAGGATTACAATGCAGGGAGCTAAGTAGGGAATAATAACAGTAATAACAATAAAAACCCCAAACAGACCAGGTAAAGACATTGTAGAGGACAGCTTAAGGCTATTCTAAGGAATTCTTAGCAGCCTGTGTATGTATTTTAAACACCAACATTGCAAAGTAGTAGAAGAAGAAACAGATCAGCCCCAGAAATCCCTCCAGTTCTAAATTAAACCAAGAAAGCAAAGGGGAGATACATAAATAACTATATTTGTGCATTTGGTTATATAGAACATACATCTGTGGCATGGTTATGGCTGGCTGATACAGTCGCGTGGCAGGTATTCAGGTTTGTCTTTTTCCATGCTGACATTATAATTAGACTTCATGGACTGGATAGGGTAGAGGCGGTATTCCTTGGGCAGAGATGGTCTTACTCCTTCCTTCACCAGGAAATTTGTGCAAGAGGCATGTTTTGTTGCAGCTGTCCAGAAATGATGTTGGGGGTGTGTGTGTGTCTGTAATGCCCCTGGCACCGTTTAGGCATTATGTTTTTGAAAGACAAGTGTCTTCAGACAGTTACAGTCTAGCAGATGTCTCTGTCTTTTCTTCCAATTGGCAAGTAGCCTAGGAAAAGGTATCAAAATAATTTTTAATATAGCAAACTGAATAATGCCTTGAGAGAAATGCTCTCCAATGTTTTTGCAGCCAATAAAAAAGCCTCAGTAATAAACATTTTGTGAAATAACTGCAGTAGATCAAAGTGACATTTAAGTGATGCTCATGAGCATCATTTAATCACCAGCTAAGTACTAAATGTCTGCTGCTGTGGAACAACAGGCATTCCTATGTTGTTATGCCTTACTGTGTCTGTCTTGCTTCAGGCACTGACCATCATTGAAGCTTGTGATTTCTGTGTGCGTAGGTATGTTGGATGCTTAAATGCTGGCTGAGAACCTATTTATTTCAAGTACTGAACTTTATTCTTAATTTTGTTAATAGAAAGTCAGCTGTTTCCAGCTTCCAGGATGTGATGAAACTATTGTTTACCAACTTCTTTGTGACTCCTTTGTAGAATTAAATCAGATAAATTGCTTTCTTGCAAAGTTGGATGCATCTTCACAGACGAAACTCTTGAACCTTTGTTGTGTGTACAGGTAACTAGTGGAATACTGCAAATCCCGAGACACATATTTAAAGCTTTGATGTGTGATAGGGTAGTTTAGGTTGGAGGGCACCTCAGGAGGTCTCTGGTCCAACTCCCAGCTCAAAGCAGGGCTGAGTCTGAGGTTGGACCAGGTTGCTCAGGGTTTTATTGTGTTTGGTCTTGAAAACCTCCAAGGATTGAGCGTCCTCTCTGAGTGGCCTGCTCCACTTCTTGGCTGCCCTCAGGGTGAAATAGTTTTTTTCTGTATCCAGTCTGAATCTCTCTGGTTTTAAGTTATGTCCAAATCTCTTTTTTTTTTTTTTTTTTTTTTTTTTTTTCCTCCCCCCCAACTCTCCCTGCTCCTGTGCACTGCGGTGTGTGGATTGCTGTTACCTTCATTATTGGTATGTTGTTGCTAGTAGAGGGTAATCAGATGCCACTTATAACATCTTCAAAAGTTTTAGAGTAGCACATTTTTTTATTTACTTTTCTTCCTATAGCATAAAATAGCACTGCATTTGCTGAATTTACTGTTGCTGCAAATATATCTTTACACCCAAAGAGGGCATTCTAACCTTAAAGATGTCCTTAGTTCTGTCTTCATGGCTTTCTCTGGTACAGAAGTCCTTGCTCATGACTTGGACTTTAAGGTAATTTAAGTTTAAGACATTTCATACGTTTTTGTTCAGTAAAGCACTATGACACCTACTGTACAGAAATGAAAATCCATGTGTCTTCTCAGTATCTCTCACAGTTTTATTGGCACCTCTTTGTTTTTGTAAGGCTGTGCATGCAAGATGTTCCTGCTCTCTGGGGGCTGGAGGGAAAGGATGCTTTTTAGGTTGTGAAGCTTTTGCAAGTCCCTTCAAGATCCTGCGAGTTTTCTTTTCCTAATCAGCAGAGAATTTAAAAGGCTTCCACCTTAAAGGTAGCACTTTTCAACTCAGGAATTAAAGGAGTTCATCAATGAACTATCTACGGACTATCCCAGTGGACTGCTTGACAGATATTTTATAAATATACTTTCCTGTAGTAGATCTGCAGGTTAGTATAGACTTGTTTAGATTTGGAGTACAAAAACATGGGCAGGCTCAAGTCATATTATAGATAGGTTAAGGAGTCATCTCAATATGATGTTTGCTTCAAAGTTAAGCCTGAAGCTTCCAATGAAACTTCACTGTACAGAATCCCACACAAAATAGCGTCATTGGCAAAATTTGTCTAAGGGGGACCAATGACTCCAAGGTTTGATAGTTTTGAAAATATTAAGATAAAATTCTGTCTAAATCCTGCTCTTTAAATCTCCAGTCATTTCAATGAAAACCGGAGTTCCAAAGATACAAAGCTTTAGATGTATTCTTATAGTGAAAATACCCACCCCGAGCTGTCCTTCAGGAGTCCTGTGTAAGTCCTTGGTTCTGTCTTGGGTGTTCTTTGCCACTTGGGTAGGTCATGTAGTTTCTCATGTGGTCTGTTTTAACCATGAGCTAATGCATCAGATTGCTGCTGTACCTCAGGACTGATGAGATCAAATGTCTCTGATAACACTTTGCTTTCCTTGAAAGGAAGCTACAGCAGTTCTGTCTGCTGCTTTTTAATAATACTACTTGTCAGTACTGTGTGTAAATCTGCAAGAAGCAGGGGAAGAAATCCCCTGCTGCTGCAACACAATATTACCCAGAGGCCTGTCCCATACAACTGAAAGGGACAGATGAATGCAAGTTACCTTGCAGAAGACACTGATAATCCTGGATTTCGAAAGCAAGTAGTAAATGTAAAAAAAAAAAAGTTAAAAAAAAAAAAGCGTTGGAAATAATGAATTAATAATCTTTATTTTTTCTAGAAGACAATTTGAATGTTGCTCAAAGTTTTCCTCTGCCAAACTTCTGTTACTGAAGCAGATCTTTTCAGGTGTGCACATTTAACACCATATGGTACAATCACCACCTTTTTTTATCCATTTAAAATGCTAAGCTGAATCCAGAATATGCTGACCTGAAAAACTGTTTCATTGGCTTATTCAAGACTATCTTCTTTTTATTTAGAGAATATTTTTGAAAGGTCAGTCTGATTTTTGTGTTTACTTCTCATTATTTTTTAATTTGAAGTATTTTGCTTAAGACTTTGTTTCATTACAATATCACACAGTCCTTAGTGTGCAAGAAACACCCTCAAGCTATCTCACGAAAGTGTACAGTATTTTTGAAGACTAATATTATGCTTTCATTTACTGGGGTAATAAGAACAGACAGGTAAGGTTCAACAAAAGGTGGCAGATCCTATGGCCTTGTACTTAGGAATACTTAAGTGAGTTACAGATAGCATGTGACAGAAATAAGTTAAAAAAACCTCTGGCAAAAATGTGTGCATTTGTTGAGCATTATAGGCATATGTTAATAAGTGTAACCTGTATTATTAGCTAATATATGTTAGCCCAGGGAGACTGTCAGAGTAAATTGTGGCAGGTAATTGTCTTGATTTCCTAGACATGAATAGCAGTGAATTACAGTCACGAGGAAAAAAAGCTCTTACGAGGGTGTTTTTGTTGAGATAATCTCAAGGGCATGAAAGGAGCTAGTGTGCCTGCAGAGTGGGGCTTGGTTTAGATGCTCATACAAACTATGTGTGTGCTCTGAAAGAGGTAACAGGAGCCCTGAGAACTGTCTGAAGACCTGGTAGCCAAGAGGCTGAGCACCTGGAGGCAAGCAATGAAATCAGTGGATCCAGCTGAAGTGGGGTTGGGCTCCTTTTAAATGCACCTGGAGAAGCCTGGAAACTTCTGAGCCCTGCCGATGGGGAGTGGGAAGTAGGAAGGATCCCTACCTAGGAAGGGATGGGGTGGTCTGAGGGCACAAGGGAGCTGGAGGGCCTGGAAGCTCATGTGAGGAGGATTTTGGGAGGTAAGTTGAGACATGCTTGTTTGCTTTTGTGAGGCAAATGTTGTGGGGGAGGCTTGTACTTGTTAGGGTCGTGACAGAAAGGATAAACCAAAAAGGACCAAAGAGGTGGTATTGAGGGGTGATACTGGGGAAGAGGGTACCTCTGTGTGGCTTTGAACATTGTTTGGGAGCTCTGTGGATGGCTATCGTTCTGGACTGTGTAGCGTTAAGTGTTGACCCATGCAGAGTTTGGTCAGAGGTCTAGAGCAGCAATTGGAAAGATTTCTGGTTCAACTGTCTTTTTCTCTTACATGAAGAGAAATGAGCAATTGGTTTGTGAAAACTAATTGGGGACCAAGAAGAGAAGTTGGTGGAAAAGAAGGCAGGGTTTGATGGGAGCAGTGGAAAGCATGGTCATTGGCAAAGTTCGGATGGACAAAAATGAGTGAATGACAATCAAAGTAGATCTGTTGGTGTTGATGATGTCCCCCCTCAGCATGGGGGCTGGCTGCTGCTTGACTGTATCCTCTGCTCTTTGTCTGCTTCTAGCGGTCGTGGCTTTCAAATCTGTGTGAAGACAGTGCTTTAGTTCTATTGAGTCTTTGGTCTCCAGTCCTGGTATGAGGCATACGCTTTAACTCTTGGCTTCTGCCTGGAGCTGAGTAGGCAGTCGCTCAGATCTGATGTGAGTTGTCACTCCGGTAGTCTGGTTATGGACGCAATGTTCCTGCAATACCTGCTGACATGGCTAGGAAATACCATGTTTGGATTCTAAAGCTAGGGCTCTTATTTCGGGTGGTATGGACTACTAGCTGTCTAGTGCTGGTGGGTGCCACCTTTGAGTTCTCTTCAGCCTTTTCTTGAGGTCTTCTCATCCTCCATATTGATTGCCATTGTGGGTCTGTGCTGGTACGTCTGCTAAATTCTGTAATTCAATGCAGTTACCTTCTAGAGAGAAACTGTATTCTTTCCTGGAATGTTAATTTTTTGGCTTTTTTTTTTTTATAAATCTAACTTGCTCTAGAGGGAGTGACTTCTGTCCCACCTCTTTTAGAAGGAGCCGTTTGCTGATTTCTGCTAGAAAAGAGGTGTTTGTGCCTGTGATTAGTAGTCTGCTGCAGTTTCAGCAATATCTGCTATACTACTTCTTCCATAGCTTGCTCATAAGATAATCTCAGAATTTCACCTGAACCATCTACTTTTCTCCTGCATGCTACAGGAAAAGGATATAGGTGATGTCTTCACTTTTGTGTTCTCAGGCCAAATAAAACAAACTTCTAACTTCTGTTTTGTCTGTCTACAGCCTTGGGTAAGAGTTGTAAAGGTCGAGCCAAATTATCACTGAAGATCTCAAAAGGGTTATGATGTGCATCTTTCCTGCTTGCCTGTGTAGGTCTCTAAGGGAACTGCGCTCACTTTGCTGGAGCACAAAGTTTGACCCCTAGCAGGCTATGGCATCTGCAGACTGATGATGCTGAGGAAATCTGCTGGCCTTTAGCAAGGACTTGTATTAACTGAAGTCTGTGCAGCTGTTGAGGACAGAGAGCAGTGCTGCAGTCTGTGCCTCATGGTTCACCTGAGAATGTTCATCTTGCCACTCACAGTGGCGATTTGTTGTCAGCCAGCAAAAGCACAACCCACACAACCGCTGCTGCAAAGAGCAGAGAATACTCAAGTACAGAAATTTTGTGGGAGCATAAAGAGTTACAGGGATTCATGGAAAGCCCTGAGATGTTCTTTCTAAGGGTGGGAGTGAGGAACCAGCGCTGCTCATTTGCCTGCCTCTCCTCACTGCACGTGGGCTCTGTGTCCCATGCATTGCCATAACTGCAGTTTGTGTACATGCCTGGCTTTTGCAGTATCTTGTATTTAAGCTGCATCCTGAAGTGCTGTGCTTTCTGTGGGAAATTATTGCTCGGCTTTCCTCATGTCTGGAGCCTCCATTTCATCTCCATTGTTGTCTGGATGGCATTGACATTCCATCCTGACAGCCCAACTGGGGTTGTAAGGTAAACTTCCTTCAGCAGGCAAAGGAGGAGTATTTGTCCTGGGACTTTGATATTAAATTGTAAAGCTAAAAGCATTCTGACTCCTCACCCTTGGCAATATAGGAACTGCCACGTTGTTTTATTTTCTTTATATGTGATCACTACTGAGCTGTTAAGAGAAAATTACTTTCTATTTCAGTAAACTCAATTCTAGTTTCAGACTGACTGTGCATCAGATGCTTAATTTGGAACCTACTCTCTTGGTGAAATTAAAAATTCAAATCTCCAAGCTGGAGCACTCAAACTGTGCTTGAATTAGAAATTGACTGCTGTCAGTGTGCTCTCACACTTCACTCTTTTTTTTTCTTTTTTCTTTCTTTTTTTTTAATTTTTTTTTAATTCTTCCTTCCCTCCCGATGAGTTTTATATTAGAGTCTTGCTGTGGATGATCTGACTGAGCAGAAGTAGTGGGAATCCACACTGTCACTCCATAGACAGAGTGATGAAAGAGAAATGTGATGTGTTAAATAGACTGTTCTTGATAAGGACTGCTGTGTACTAATTTCATAATTACATGCATGTTTTGTGAAATACTTTTATGGGATATGACTGCAAGCCCATTAAGTGTTTTTTGAAAATTAATTTAGGACCTAACCAAACTTCGCAGTTTCTATGCAAAATCATCACTCCCTTATTTTTGTGTAATATTTAAAGCTGTTTTCAGAACTTGACTGTTAGAACTGGAGCTTTTTCTCCACTTGAGACATTTGCATGGACTGCTCCTACAGACTTTGGTGCTAAAACTGAGAACAGGAGGTTTTTTCCCCAGGAAGAAAAACAGCAACAAACCTTAAAAATCCCAAAACTCCTGAAATAAGCTTTAGTTCTCTGTTGTGAGTGTGCTCTGTAGGCTTGCAACTTCTGTGTCCTCCTGCCTCTTTGGGAAGTAGATCAATTATTTACCTATAAGTTAAAAAGAATTATGCTGACGGATGTAAAAGATCGGGGCTGGATATTTGTAGGGAAGCAAAGTGTCTTCTGGTATTGATTCTGCTGAAGGCACACAGCGATGGTGCTGGCTTGTGTTCTCCCTAGTGTGCTTGGTTGTACGTCGGTGGTTGACAGGATGGATTGCAGAGATGGGTGTGTAGGGTAAGCGATGACTAGGGAGGCTGAAAAGGTAGCTTATGTTGGGTGGTTGATTATGTGCCTCTGGCAGTTCCAGCTATCCTAGGCTGATAGCAGGTGGCTTGGGTGAAATACACGACTGAGCTGTATAAGGAGGTTTGGAGACTCCTTGGGCTGAGGCTTGTCAACCAGAGACAAATTTTGAATGTGAGATGTAGTAACAGCTGGAGAATGAGATGTGTTAGGAGTGTCTGTGACAGGAGGCTGAAGTTTATTGCAAAGGTTTTGGGCTTCCCTGGCTTTATTCTTTTTTCTTTTTTTTCTTGGGACTTCTGTAACAGTAGCTGACTGCAAGAAAACAGAAATGAAAAGAGCAGAAATGTCATTTTTTGACAGTATCATGCTATCTAAGTGGTCCTGCTTTCCTGAAACAGCAAGGAGTCATTTGGCTGTTCTAGAGCAAGTCTGGCCACTCACTTTTCTGGCCAACAAAATGAGTTTCCTTCTAATCCTGCAGTGAAGAAGTTGGGTGGTGTAATTTTCATTCAGCTTGGAGGAATGCAATTTTCTGTAATAGCTAAGCCTTGGGTCACCAGCCATAGGGCGTTGACTAGTTATCAGATAGGCCTTCACAGTGCAACTGCATGTTTTCACAGGCTGGGTAGTTATTGTATTTTTAAAAAGGTCAGGAAGGCATGTTTCTTTTCCTTTTTGTCACATCAAGGCGCTTAGGCTCTGATTCAGCAAGGCATTTGCTTGAGAAAAAAGCCTGCTTGTGTGTATAGTCAATGTGCTGCTGAATGCTCATGGATGCAGATGGGTTTTAAAGTGTTAGCGGTATTGAACACAATTATAATATGTAATTTAGGAAAGGGGTGCTTCTCATATTCCACCTAACTAAACAGGTGATTGTTACTGACATGGGAAGTATAACTGGTATTTACCAATTTACTTTTTAATGTTTGGGTTTTTTTTTTTTTTTCTTAGTGTTAAGGCAAAACCAGATTTAAAACACTTTTTTTCTTGAGGGTAAAAAAGTTGATGGGCTTATTGAAACTGGTATCAGCTAATGTGATTCTTACCCTTGAGAGAGGTGCTGTAATTTCATCAAATGGTTTAAAATGAGTTGTTGCATTAAGGAGGTAAATGGCTTAAATGTAACAACTCAATGACATGCACTTTATGGGCATGTCAATAAAAATACAATTATTTAAATACTGGCTAAGAAAGCCCACTCCGACTTCTAAAATGCACAATGCTTTGAAGTGTTGGCTTTTTTTTTTTTTTTGAATGAAGAATAGAAAGTAACGTGCATTTAGTGACTTCAGAGAATATTTTATACATGATATCTTGGAAATTTAACAGTTGAATAACTGAACCCAGCCTGCAATCTTAGAGGAGGAAATAATTGATAAATGGTATAAAATGTAATGCGTCTCAGCCATTGCTTGTCTTCTATAGATACACTTTGTAAAATGCTAGATAAATCAAAGTATAATTAACATTCAATAAACAAGACGAAAAAGCTGAATGAGACCTTTGCATTTTAAGAGTTATAAAAATCTGTATTCAAAAATAACTTTCTTTGAAAGCTTACTTGTGTAAAGAGATGGTGCTGGTTTGTTTTAACATAGGCTGCATTGAGATCAGTGTCAACTTATTTTGAATATTTTGGGGTATCTTTGAAATTCAGCAAATGAGTCAAAACATAACTATTTAGAAACCTGCAGCATTTTACATGTTTTTATGGTGTAAGAACTGAACAGTAATGGTTATTGTCATGTCAGATTGATTAATCCCTGAGAATGGTTTATTTTTGTTAGTGCTAGGTTAAGCTTTTGATTGTTTCTCTGTAAATGATAAATATTTTCATTTAACTTACTTTTGTATGCATACAGTTTAATGCAGGTGTTTAAGGCTTCCTTGACAGAAACAGCACTACAGAAATTGCTTAGAGCAGTGCTTTGATAGTTGGCTTTGAATATGACCAGCTATCTTTTCCTCCACAACACAGTTACCTCCCATGAATGCTCTGAAGGTGAATTTGTTATTCTAATAAAAATCAACTGTGTGTAATATAGGTGTATTCAGACAGTCGAGCTCTCTTTAAAACTGCATGTATAATTTCTCAGTTACTTTCAGGGAGAACTTAATGAGCTTGGAAGCATTCTGCATTGCGCTCTTAAATCAGAGGCGGGGAGGTACTCACTTCAGAATTTCTGTACCGATCTATAAAGTCCTTTGTGGACTTCACAAAAAGGTGAGGTAGTTATGTCTGTCTGTCCGCAGGTGCTACTAGAGCATTTAATTAAAAAAAAAAATGAACTGCCATTTTTATGGCTGAAAATAAAGACTGATTAACTAAAATAAATGAGAAGACTGTTCTACTGTCCTTTAGCATCAGGTTGGGTACAAGAGAATGTGCTCTTTCCATCAGTGGGAAATGCTCTTCAGTTTCACCTCTCCCTCTTTCATCTTATCAGTGCATCTACAACATGAACAGCATTGCTGGTCATATCTTGTTTTGGAATGTTAGATTTTTTAAAATTCCTTTCTTTTTTGTGCTCTGGCTCTGAGCTGTTACTCTTGATGAAGTGTTGGCCATGAGGAAAGATTGTTATGGTGAAAAGAGATGTTATAATTAGGTTCTTTCTGAGCTTTCATAATTTCGATTTGAAGAAATTTGTACATAACCTGACATTAAAATACATGTTGCATCTCCTAGGATTGTAACTTATATATTTTTAAAAGTTGATTTGTAATACTACAATTGAAAGAACCTTATTCCATTTTTGATTTTTCTAAGTGTGTGTCTCATACAATGCATGGCATGCTACAATATGATTTTTTTTTTAATTACCTTCAGTTGTTTCACAGTGTTCCAAAGTACCATTTTGATAGTCTTGTAATCAAATGCCACGGACTTATCAGTTATTTGACATGCTTGAAAGTGAGGCAATTAAAAGAAAAATATGAGGCCTGTATTTTTTAACATGCTAGCTGAATTGTTTCAGTGTAGTTTCTGTCTGATGTGCAGACAAAGCAAGCTGTGGTTGGAAGGCTATGTAGAAAAAAAATCTTTGTAACTGAGTTTCCTATATGTGATGATAAACAACTGTAATGATTCTAAACTTCAGAAGAGAGGTGTGACAGAAGGGTAAACAGTGCACAGACAGTATAGTCAAAGCCATAGTAACATCCTGGCTGACTTGATGGCTGTGGGCACTGTGACTGCTCTCTGGCTGGGGGAGCTGAATGGTAAACCTGTCTAAGGGATACCTGCAAATGTTGGGAGGAGTGTGGAGGTGTGTAGTTCTTGTGTGGACTAGTTGAGGATGCTGGAATTGTACCACTTCAACCCAAATAACTTTTAGAATTGTGTCTAGTTCACTTGGTGCAAATAGCTAACACCTCGGCAAATTTAAACCTTACTTACGTTAGCTTAGTTTAAATTTGTTTTTTAAGGAGCTGTAATTATCTGTCTGCTTTAGAAATTCATAGTGATTTAGTGAGATCAATTTTAAACTGATTTTAATTAAACTAAAGAACCTTTTCCATTTTTACAGATGAAGCCTGTGACTAGCCTTTGCAAATGGCAATGAAGTATGTCCAGTCTTAGAATGACTTTTTTCTGCATGACTGATTTCTTCTGCTGAAGGCAAATTTAGACTGTTATTTTGTATATAAACTAAAAGAATTAAATTCTAAAGAACATTTTGTTCAATTTTTGTTCCCTTACTTCAAGAGTGGTTCCTATTTGTAAAGACTTCTATTGCATTACTCCCAGTACAGCATTTCACTGTCTTTTTACAGTAGACAGGCTGATGGACTCTGTGACCTTTCTTATTTCTGTGATGCTTTTTCCTCTGACAAAAGAGAACGTAAAAGACAGCTGGGGTATTCTAATTTACGGTGATAGGAAGCAGAATAGAGAAGCTTAACTGCAGTCCCGTGGTGAGATGTGCCACTATTCTAGCATGTAGAAAATGTATAAATTGCTTTTGTTGAAGGTTATTTGGAGAGGGTGTAGTGAATGTTGGGAAAAGTCTCCTGGGAAGTTTCAGATCTAATGCTTAAATGTTTGTATAGGATGTCATCGTCGTGAGGTGTGTGAGACCTGTGTTAGGAGCTGCTGAGGTGCTTAGATTATGTGCACATCTCTCAATGTAAAAGTTGATAAAGGGTTGTCATTAGAGATGGATGTTAAATATATTGCATGCAAGGAATTTTTTTTCTGAACCTTGTGTTTTTGAAAGAGCTCTGTGTGGGTGATGAGAATATTTCTAACACCTGAGATTCTGGCATTTGATTCTGTATCAGTGAGTAGAGAGCAGCTAATCGAGGGCATAATTCAGCTAGTCGCCAGAGCCCTTCGAAGGGTGATTCATGCAAATAGGCCTGTTCAATATGTTTTTGTGTTAGAAAATGGATGATGATGCAGGGCTTGTATTCCCATTGATTGTGTGCAGGATAGAAGAATGGAATACCTCTTTTACTAGTTAGTAAATCAATAAGAAACTGAAATTGTCACCATGTAATCTTGTAAATCTACACGTAGTGTTTTTTTTTTTTTTTTAAAGGTAGAAATGTACGGAAAACAAAGACAAGATATTACATTCTGATCTCCCACGTCTAATGTTTTTTGAGTTTGTTTTTTTTTATCTTGGGTCTCTCTATTCTGCTCTGCAAGCAGGAAATTTATCTTTTCATCTATGTAAGTAAGGTATATGTGGGGAAATTGAACAGAGGGCCCTTTCTTAATGGTGTCAATACTACAGCAATGGTAGCAAGCTTTCTAGGACTGATGATCCTGTGTGCAAAACTTTTCCTTTAACTTCACATTTTGGACAACAGGTAGTACCGTAAATCTAAATGAAAACTTATAAAATATCTCATTAGACTGACAGATATGCAGCCATGGAGTGTCAAGGGTCTTGCATCTGTTCTGGAAGCAGAATCTGAAACGCTCGTGCTAATAAAGCAAGGATACAAACACAAAAAAGCTGGATGCGAACAACAACAGATTATGCACAAAGTTTCTTTGCAAGTATGGTTCTCACCTTTTTGATGCAGATTCAGTGCTATTCTAGATGTGCTTGTATGTCTGCAAATCACTCTGGATCAGAGAGACTCAAGCAAGGTCTGTGCTCTGGTGTGCTGCTAAGTAAATTGAGAATGAAAGAGTGCAAAGCATTGCTACAAACAGGGAAGATGATCTTTAGAAAGTGGGATGAATAAACACAGTGTTCTCTGGTAGCACATTTCTCCTCCATCTGCAATATGGTTGGTGTCTTTGTTTTGTTGAAATGGAAACCGATGCGCTGTTTGACGTTCCTGAAACAATTATTTTCAGATGCTATAATGTGTTATGCCTAGAAAACTGCAGAAACACTTTAATGACTTTTTCTCTCCCCTCTTCCCTCCCCTTCTCTCCCCCTGTCCTCCCTTCTCAGATGGTCAGGAGCAGTTAATGCCTTCAGGCTCTCTTCGTAAAAAGAAACTGGCAAAAAGACCTGGATACATGAGGCCAGAAGCTCAGCGACAGATAGAGTTTCAGTCCCTGGGTCCCAGCAAGCCATTCAACCCAGAAGAGCTCAAACATGGCAGGCAGTATTGTGGAGACTTTGAGAACTGCTCTCTACGCAGACAATACAAAAATAACTTTGAATTCTTACACTGTAGTTCAGTTGCAAATAGTGCTGTAGTTCCTGCTAATGGGGTAACAATGTTGGCCACTACTGGAAATACGCCACGGAGCTGCAAAAATCTTTCATTTTACAAGACTCCGCAGTCAGAAAACACAGTGACACCGGTTTACCCTGCTGCAGCAACAAGCAAAGATGATGTTTCTGGTGTATGCTGTACATGGCAGAAGAGTCATGGTGCTAAAGTGAGTGAGCCCCAAAACCTGTGTGCTTTGGATCAGACAGAAGTGAATAACAACTGTGAATATCAAAACAGAGTTGATGTTTCTCGTTCTGTTGGTACACACGATAGCTTTAGTTCAAGTTTCAGCTTCATACAGCTTTCCTTGGACTCATTCTCTGGAGTAAGTGATGCTGAAGGCAGGTCAACCATCAAGGAAGCAGAGTATGTTCTGCATCCCAGCACCACAAGAAATCTGCAGAAGCCAGAGGAGACAGCGCAGACTCATAAGCACTCACGAGCTTTGCATTGCTTCTCCAGGCCCAGAGAGGATTTGGAGTATGAAAATGAGACCATGTTGAATGATAAACTACAGGACTGTGAGACTGTCTCGCTCTCAGATACAGATGCAACACTTTCATATTCTACAGATTCCTCGGATGCAGCATCTGCTGGGTCTTCTGTCACCTCAGGCTATGAGAGTAGCTTTACTGTTAGTGACCATAACTGGGATACTTTGATGAAAAAGTATGAACCAGTACTACAGGACTGCCTGCTTGGCAACCGCAGTACATTAAAGGTTAGTTATCTCACTTCACCTTTGTCTGCTCCTCCTGGCCCCCAGAACATTTGTATTTGTAGTGCCAAAGCCAAAGTCGATATAGGAGTTGGGATATTAATGGCATTTGTGACATTTGTTCACAGAGTTTTACAGTAGCAATCTGGGTGATAAAAGTGAGACAACCAGTTTCCTTTTCTATTTGGTTCTTTAAAAAAAAGTTGATGTTGTTGCAGTACCTGATTACTAGGGCCTACTGAAACTGTGATCCTCTCATTTCTAATATGTCACACATTAGTTTCTGAATTCAACAGATACCATTTTCTTTCACAGGTGGCTGTTCTGTCTGCAGTTTGGAGTATATGTAGTACAAAATTTGGGGGTGGTAAGAGCTCTTTTCTTGAAGCACCATGACTTAACAACACTAAACTTTGTAATTGGAAATGTGTAAGTTTAGCCAAAGGTTTCTTGGAATGAGGCACCTGGATGAGAGTAATCCAGTAGATGGCTACTGTCTCCTCAGGAAGAAAAATGGGGATCAAGTCCTTGTCCTCTTTTTTTTTT
>KZ505934.1:498898-543216 GCA_002844005.1 Limosa lapponica baueri
ACCTCATGACCAGTCAACAACAAGATTTTAATACTTTTTCAATTTTTTTTTTTTTGGGTTTGTTTTTTTTTTTTTTTACCAGAATTTGAGGAAATATCTGTACTTGTTTCACAGCTAGGGCTCATTGTTAATGGATTTAGGTAAATAAGCTAAAGTGGTGTTTATATATGAGGGGAAAAAAAAGCTGGGAAAGGAGAAGAAGCCATAGTGATAGAGCATATCTTAATATCTAAATATCTTAATCCTTTCCTTAGAAAATAAGTAATTTAAAGAGTCAGGTTAAGTGTAAGGACAAATGGTGTTTGTTTAGTTCCCAAAGGAAGATTTGTGAAACTGGATGGAGTGACCAGGAATATCTGAATTGGACAAGAGATATTTTTGTTACTTATAAAAGATTTTATTTCTAACTTTTTTGGGGTTTTATGTTACTCCTCTTGTACAGTAACAGTGAAGGAAGAAGGTGTATATAAATTAGAATGATGACAGTGCAAATTTTGCAGCATCAGGGAGAACTGTAAAATTTGAAAAAATAAGGCTTTTGATCATCAGTGAAGCTCAGTAACAGTGATATAAAGTAGGAGACAAGGTAGTTGTACAGAGGGAAATATTCTATAGGAGTTTTCTGAAAGAACAGCATTCAGACTTTTACTTTATTTGAAAGTTTATGCAAATACTTTGTTGCATTTTTATTATACTCTTTCATGTATTTGACACATTGCCTATTGTACCTGATTGCACCTTCTGCTTAAATCTGTTTAAAAAATATTTCTGGAAAAGGTTTTGGAAATATAGCACAGTGGGATCTTGTTTGAGGCTTTATTTCTTATCGTTCATCATAACATAATTGCATTAAGTATAAGGTAATTCCTGGAGCCTGCTGAGGAGATCCGTAGGGTTTTCTGGCACCAGAAGCCTGTGTAGCATTCCAGAGGCTGGCAGGCTGCCCCTGTAGGCCTTTCTCTCTATCCTTTGAAATGTTGAAAAATCCATTTGTCATTGCTGCAGGCAATGATGGATGGACCCGAGTCTGATCTAGCCTGGCAATTCTTGCTCCAAAACTGTTCTTGTTTCTTCTGCTAGTGTCATATGCCCGTGTTTTGTTGTATGTACTTACATGCTGCTGGATTGTGCTTGGAAAGGTATAAGGTATTGTCTGAATACTTTTCTTTCTAGTCCTCTACAAAAAAAAATAATAAAATCAAACATTTTTATACCACACCTTAGGTCTTTATAACCACTCCAGCCTGCAAATAGGCTGCTCACCCAAAAGTCGCAATGACAGTGGATATTAGATTCTTTATATTTAGATTATGGATTTTTGAACTTTTGCCTCTTCAGGTAGGATGCATCTGGCCAAGGGCAAATTTTATTTACACAGTAATGCATCTATTTGATAAAGTTTCCAAGTAAACATAAATGTTCTCCTGAATGGGGCGGATATATTGTATTGTGTTAATGCAGTTACAGTTAAAGCATCCCCATTTCAAGGGGTGTTTGTCAAACACAGTGCTTTGTTAACCTAAAAGTAAAAGACTTTAAAATGGTATTTCCTGTCTGTTACTGAGCAGCAAGAAAACAAGGATCTTTGAGACTAATTTTTTTTTTTTTCTGGATGTGCTTTACTGCAGCTGCTTGCAACCTAACATTGCGATGCTGCCATTGTTCATAGTGCTTGTCGCTTGAAGAAACCATTATGGCTTTCTGAGGTCTTGATAGTGTTGTTATTGAGTATCTTTGAATAACTAGTTGAATTTAACACACTTGGTAAATGTGCCAGAGGGTAAAACAAACATCACTCCCATTCTTGCATGTGGCAGCTGAAGTGGCAGTGAAGAGGTCTGTGAAGAATGCCACCTTGTCCCTTGGCCAGCTTCCAGCCTCCCCTTCCCTGTGGAAGTGAAAATCTATGAAAGGAGTTATATGTTACTATGCTATGCCAGATTGTTTTTGTTTGTTTGTTTTTTAAATGGAACAATAATGCTTTGAAAGAGAGGTATGTGGCTTCAGATACCTGTACTTTTATCTCTTACAGTATTTATTGGCAGGATGGCCTGATTCTGTTATTAATGTTGGTGATGTTAAAATTTCCATCAGCCTCATTCTGGAGACAGTCAGGTACTTAATTTTTATTCTGTATCTTAGGGACAGAGTTGCACCTGTCTGTGGTTAACTTTAACAAAAAGTTGCTTCTCCTTGTTTTAACCTACAGCTTGCTTAGGATGCACAGGGTTTTTGATTATATTCAGCTGGCATCTGGGAAATCTAGTAGGACCTAAGCAACTTTGCAGCAAATCCAGAAGCTCAGTGCTTGCAATCAGAGCACTGAGTGCACACTGTGGTGAGAAAAGTCCTTGTTCTTTTTTCCTTTTAGAGTTTCATGTGTAAATATTTCTGCTTGTTTTCCCAGTAACTGTGAAATTTCTTCCAAACTTGACTTGATGATACAGGTTCTGAATCTTATGTGGTAGTGTTGTTTTTTAATCTTTTATTAATAATGGAAACTGAGAGTACACTGAGTTGTATATGAATTGTTTTTGGATTGATGTAGTGAGACAAGGTGAACCCAAACAATTTCCTTCCCCTTCTTTTCCATTATTGAACTACACAACCCAGGCTTCCTCAGGTGATGAGGGCCGTACATCTGCGTAAGGCAGGTTGTTGCCCACTTAGCCTTAGGATTTCAGCTCCAGCATTGAAGTGGCCTAATGTTATCTTCTGTATTTGTATACATGAATTTCACATTTTTCCAACACATTGATGATACAGTGATACTTTTTGGAGAAGCAGAAAAACATTTTGATGAGAAAGAATGAATTATTATATGGGAATAGGGAGCTAAAAGAAAAAACCCAAACCAGAACAGATTTCCCTTTGTGTTTTTTGAGTTTTTTTGGGTGGTAGGGTTGGTTTGTTTTTTTTTTTTGTTTGTTTGTTTTAGACTACACAATCATGTTTGCTTCTTGCTATTTTTTACTGTAGGCTACTGCAGTCTGTTTCAGATGAGCTGTCCATAAAATGGGTATATCATCAATTGCCATACTACAGTCTTTGGAGTTTTAATAAAAGACTGGAAAGCCCACTGATCTCCTATCATGATTGGAGCTTCAGAGTTGTAAGGTGTTACTATCAATTAATGCTGACATTTTAATTTTCATGTTTTTACGGAAAGGTTGTCCTCATATAACTTCATGTATTGTAATTGATGTACTTGTGGAAGCTGTAGAGTCTGTAGGTTAAGCTGTTCTCATTAGACTGTTTAGGCTGCAAGGGAAGTGCAGTACTCTGTTTGTCATGTCTTGGAAAAAAAATGAAGGACTTGAACTGCTTTTTTTGTATATCATGTATATTACAACAAAGTTATTTCCTCTAGTAGCAATTATTGGATGGAGTGACCTTTACCGATTTTATGACATTGATGTAGCGGAAGGGACATTTTTCCACTTGACCTTTATGCAATGTGTCGGCTTGTCCTGTAGCACCAAATGAGTTGCAGTTGACAGATTTGATGGAACACTAACTTGACAGGAGCTTATTGTTGGGAAGAAGATATGCGCTGAAATGCGGAGCCTCTAGTAAATAACATAAGTTATTTGCATATCTTCCATCACTAAGGAACAACTTGCTTAGAAACAACCGCTGTCTAAATTGCAATTTGAACACTGATTAACTGAGATTCTAGCAAAACAGTCATCAAATAGTGTTATTTCAGAGTAAAATCTATTGCTTTAACTCTTTTTCCTGTCTTTGTTCCGTAACCAAAAAACAATGGTTTTCTATATTTTTAACCTTGCTTCTTGTCTCAACACCTCTGTCCATAAAAGGAAGAGGAGTAAAAGTCAGATAAACAGTTTTCAGTATATGACAAGGAAGACATGTCTCCCAAGAGGATGGGAGGGTGTGTGTGTACGTATGTGAATATATATATGTGTGTGTGTGTGTGTGCAGATGGATATTATGGAATACCAGGTTGGGAGGGACCTTGAGCATCATCTGGTGTGACCTTTCTGGCAAAAGCATGATCTAGACAAGATGGCCCAGCACCCTGTCCAACAGAATCTTAAAAGTGTCCGATGCTGGCAAATCCACCACATCCCTGGGGAGATTATTCCAATGGCTGATTGTTCTCATTGTGAAAAGTTTTCTTCTCGTGCTAATCAGAATCTCCCTGGGAGTGCCTTGTACCCATTACCCCTTGTCTTTTCCACGTGACTCCTTGTAAAAAAAGGCCTCTTCATCTTCATTGTAGTTGTACGTGAAATACTGGAACATGGTGATAAGGTCTCTTCTTGGAACATGGTGATAAGGTCTCCCCTAAGCCTTCTTTTCTCATGGCTGAACAAACCCAGTTCTCTCAGCCTTTCCTCATATGGCAGGCTTTCCAGTCCTTTGGTCATCTTTGTGGCCCTTCTCTGGACCCTCTCCAACCTGTCCACATCATTTTTGCATAGCGGGGGTATATATATATATTTATGAGTAGTTGCTTTGGTTATTTATTAATATATTAAATAAGTTATGGTGAAATATAATTCTGGCAAGAGAGAAGCCCTGGTTGTGGGGAGGAAAGGGGAGCCATAAGCTCATGTTGGGGTGTGAGTGGATAGTGTATGAAAACTGTAATGGAGGGCCAAACTGTCCCTGCCCCGCTGCTCCAGCTGGGAAGTGCAGAGGTCAGCTGCTCTGCAGATCTGTTGAAATTAAGCAGGGAGAGAATTATGCATTTTGAGGAGAAATTTAAAAGCAAAGAACATAAGTCAGTTATTTCAGGTGTCTTGTTATAATGTATTATCTCTTTCTGCCCTGGTTGAAGGTTCTGATACTTCTTGTAAGTAACAAATTACAAAATGGGTAAGACAAAGTTGTAGTGGAACCCAGGATCTATCTGAGACTATTCAAGTGCTGAATTATTGTGGCTTTTTAAAACTATTGAGCAGCAGGATTGATAAAAGAGCAGCAAATACCATCTGTCTGTTCTACATATTTTACCACAGTTCTTCTCAAGATGTCCAGTTGAGGTAAAGTAAAAAGGAGCTGAATGGGTATGGGAGGAGAAAGCAGCTCAGCTATTTTCTATTGCATTTGCAGGAGGTATTTGGAAGGAAAAAAAAATAATAAATTTATAGAGGTTGCTCTTTAGACACATTAATGTAATCATTGCTTCTTATTTCAAAGGCAATCTGCTCAAACACTTTCAATAGAAGGGGATGCTGCTGGACAAAATCAAGGTGGGAGTCTGGATAGAAATGTATATTTTGCTATGGTGAAACAGGTGGTATGGGTGTACTGGTATAGAGTGAAATTCATGGCAAGATTCACTACTGTAGCAGTACTATTTAATTGTAACTCATGAAGAAAGTAGAGATTAGTTATTGTGAAGCTGTAAGCTAATAAAAACTTTTTTCTTGCAATGTTTTCATTTGTAGCTAACACATGCTACAGAAGATAGTAGGCTTTAACGCATTTATTTTATGTGCTTGTGAGAGATGCATAGAAAGCTCAGCTGCAGGGCTGGAAGGAGAACCTGCATCTGGTGAGCTGCAATTCTGGGGACTACAACAGGATCACACTTGAAAGACGTCCTGTCTTTTGTGTGTGGGTTCATATTAAAGTGGCAAGTCCCTTGTCCATTCTGGAGCATGTTTTTTTTCTGAACCCCTTCTGTAGAGCATGGTAGCAGCCAAACCTCTCTCCCCGAGATTGTTTCTAGCAGGTGCTCCTGCCCTTGCCTCTGCTAGCCAAGTCCCATCAGAGTTCCACTCTGCTCCTCTTTCCCCTTCCCTCCTGGCTCTGATTCTCACCTGGCACTCAGTCAACACACATACTTGTCTGGCAGCTTTAATTTCCAGCCCGAGGAGACTCTGACGAGCAGGTGGAGAATCTGCTGGAGGCAGTGAAACTTCGTGGGGTCAGGCTGGAAGGCAACAGTGAGCCTGTATTTAAGATTTTCAAGTCTTGTAGCTTTGAAGCATGGAGTCTAGTGAAGATGCCTTGGCACTGCTGCGCTCCACTCAGGTTGGACGTGTGAGAGGCTCTTCTGTGGGTCTGCATGCTGGAGGTGGTTGGGCTTCTTTGCAGTGGCTGTCATTGGGTAGGCTTTGCTGTTCCTATGTAAACGCAATCCAGCCAGGCCTCTTGACTGCATCTGGTGGTCGATGGGGTGTTGTCTCATTCGTAAGTGCTTCGCTGAAGGGAGACCAAAGTAGAGCTAAAGGGATGTGGAACTTGCTTAGAGAGCCTTTTGGTCTTCTCCCCACTGACCTCTGCAACGTCTTCCTGGGCAGCTCTGCCTGCTGCCCTGTGTGCTTGAGGGGTAATTCTGACACATGAGACACTTCTAGGATCTCTACGCTGGGACAGTGGGGACAGCTGCAGAGCCAGGGTGAAAAGAATATCATAGATGTGAAAAAAGTAAAGGTGTGTGAAAGGGAGGAAGGTCAGGAAACAATGATTAAAAAAAAAAAAAAAAGGAAGTCTCCAGGATACCTTTTGTTCAAATAGGAAAGAGAGGCTGAGCTTTATCTGCTTTTGAAATTAGAAAATTAAGAGGTCACTCCAGGAGGTAATAGTCTTTTATAGGAAATAGAATCCTATAAAAGAGCAAAAGGGCACTAACTTTCAAGAAAAGGTCAAATTATGAAAAGGATAATGCAAGGTTTCTTATGCAAGAAGCATTTTAGATTGTGTAATTACAACAATCCTTTTATCTGAAGATCTCACACAGGTGTTAATTAAGCCTAATGAGGCCCCTATGGAGCAATTGTTACTATCTACATTTTTACAGACACAGAGGACCTAGAAGCTGAAAGAAATGGGGCTATTCATCTGAGATCACATAGTGCAGCACTAGAACCTGTGCTCGTGAAAGAATATGCAGAGTGTGACTTGAAGCCACCTGGCACAGTCATAGGCAGAACCCTTTCCATGAGACTGTGCTGTGTATCCCTACTGCCGGGTTTTTTTTTTCCCTGAAAACATAGGTACATGTAGATGCATAAAAATAAACTGTGGACTAAGAAAAGTTACTCTTTCTAGGTGGGCTGTCCTGATTATGCTTGTAACTACTACTACCGGTTTTCCTAATTTAATTTTTTTTTTCTAACACTATGCTTCAGATTTCTGAGTTCCTGTGATATTTTTGGTTGGCATTCAGTGTTTTGAGAGCCATATGGGAACCACCAATAAGGAAAATATACCTATGTTGATGAAGTGTTGTATCTTAATTCCTTTCATCTGTTCATGTCAGCCTTTCCAATGCAGAGCAGACAAATAGATTGTTTTGTAAGCTCCCTACAGGAAAATCAAACAGTTGTTAATTGTTGTTTTTCTTCCTATAATAGTCCTGAGCTGTTGATAATTCCACAAGAAATTCTGTGAGAGTACTGGTGGATGGATGAGGATGGGGAAACGGAGAATTTTGAGATACTCTTACAATGCTTTGTTTGTAGGATGCTGGACTTTTGAGTGAGTCATGTAAGCTTTTCATCTGTTTCTGACCATACCCTACATAGAATCACAGAATCTTCATGGTTGGAAGGGACCTTTGAGATCGAGTCCAACCATATACCAAAAAAACCAAAACAAAAAATAAACAAACACAAAATGAAACACCCAACCCAACAATCTCAGGCACTAGAGCATGCCCTGAAGTGCCACGTTTCTTAAATACCTCCAGGGTTGGTGACTCCACCTCCCTGGGCAGGCCGTTCCAGTGCCTGACCACCCTCTCAGTAAAGTAATTCTTCCTAATATCTAATCTAAGCCTCCCCTGCCACAACTTCAGACCATTTTCTCTGGTCTTGTCATTATTCACTTGGGAGAAGAGGCCAACACCCACCTCTCTACAACCGCCTTCCAGGTAGTTGTAGAGGGCCCACCCACATAGTGAGGGTGGTTGCCTGTCATGTATTTGGTTGCTTTATTCTTTTTCCCTGGTAGTGGAATTTGGGCAGCTGCAGACTAAGCTTGTCAAAATTGCCACTTTTGTTTCTGAAAGCCTCCATAACGGGTTGAACGTGCCAGGTGCATTGACTCTACCACTGCCATGATGTGTGGATATAAATCTGTTCTAGAGGGGTGGTGCCCTCGAGTTGCCAGCTCTGTTTGCACCCTATTGTCCTACCATATGGACTGATCATTTATAAATGACTGCGTTGTGGTGGAGATCTCAGTGTTTCAAGGCTTTGTTCCTCACATGCGGACACGCAGCTACTGTTTCAAGGGAAGCATGCTGTATCTGCTCATCTTCTGTAACAGAGACTTGCAGGTCATGGATGGGAAAATAGCCTACTAAACCAAAGTAATTTTTTAGAATAAGAACCGGCTGGTTTTTTGGGGGTTTTTAGATGGGTCTAAATGAATAGTAGCCTGTGAAAATACATGACTTCCAGTATGGAAGGAGGGATACCTGGGACCCTTGTTTACTGGTACACAGCTAGTCTATGTTACTTGTCAAAACATAACCACTTGGCAACATAACCGGTAAGAGTCTCCTTTGGAAGGCTTAAAAAAAAGTATTTAAAGCTCAAGAATGCTTGGGGCAGTTTGTCTCCCTTGGATCTGTGCCAGTTAAGGGAAGGACTTCTCATTTTCATGCAGTGGAACGATCACAGCAGTAAGTAGGTAGTGTGAGGGCTGTAACCACATGCGTAGGGAGCAGGAGAAGTCTTTGTTTTCTTCATGCTTTGGCAGGAGGTGGTGACTTGCAGTGCAATATGTTACACGGCTGTGAAGTTGCTGACAGGAAGTACGACTTGATAGCAGCGGAAGAGCCTCCTCTGAGGTTATTGCAGTGAGATATGGCTTTGTTCCAGATCAGCTTCATAACCTATTTCTGTAGAGAAGTTTACTTTGCACAGTGCTCTGAACCCCACAAACTTTCTGAATTTTTTATGGAATTCTGGGAATGTCAGGAAATATTCAATGTTTTGAAATTGGGGATCAATTGGATGAAGTTTGCTCAAAATACAATTCCGGGGAAAAAAACAAAAACAAGTCGGGGTTTACAGCTTTTGCATTTGATAGTCTATCTTTTTTTTTTTTACAGTTACAGGATCCAACTGTAGTTGTCACTGCCCAAAACTATTTAAATTTTTTTGTGCTTACTCCAGTTATGCTTTGGTACCCAAAGCAGTCTTAGGAAAACAATGTTGAAGGTGGTACCTAGGAAACAGGAAAGATCTCAGTATTTGTATATGTAAGCCAAATAAACTGCGTGTGTAGGTCAACTAATAAAAGCTTTATTTTGTCTGGTTTTGTGTCTCTGTGCCCCACCAAAAGTTAACTTTATTCTAACCTTTGATCACAGTCTGGATTGTGGTGAGGGAAAGGGAAGTCTGTGTAAATCTGGCAGTATAATTTGAAGTCCAGCAGAAATCCAGGAGGAACTCAAATCACTTCCAGGAAAGAAAGGAGACAAAGAAGCAGATGCAAGCCTGAGGTGTGGAGCATGTGGGAAGGGAAGAGGATGAAGGCGCAGAAACAGAGTGGGGAGAAACTGTGATGTAAGGGTGCCTGTGAGTTGCCGAGGAGAGGGACTTGGTTAGTGAGGCCAAGTTCAAAGGGAAGGGCAGGAAATAAGTCACTAGATATTAACAGTCAGCAATTATTCTGTGTTTAAATTATTTTCTTTGCCATTGAAATCAGATTCCTTGATCTGGTGGAAATTATTTGATCTGACTAGATACTAAGGAAAAAATTTTTTACAGTGAGGGTGGTGAAACACTGGAGCAGGTTGACAAGAGAAGTGGTAGATGCCCCATCCCTGGAAATATTCAAGGTCAGGTTGGAAGAGGCTCTGAGCAACCTGATCTAGTGGCAGATGTCCCTGCTTATTGCAAGAGGGTTAGACTATGTGACCTTTAAATGTCCCTTCCAACACAAGCTGTTCTATGTTTCTATGACACTTCAAAATTTGTGAACTGCTTTTGTCTTGTGGTGGGCAAAGTAGTCCCAGAACAAATTGCAAATGTAGACCATTATCTCTTATTGCTTGCTTTCTTAGAATATGGCCCTTTCTAGATGAAGTAGAACAGCATAACTTCTAGAACAGTGATGGATGGTAGAAATTGGAAAAGTGGCTAGGCTGAACTAAGCTAGCATCTTTAGTAGTTTTCAAACAGTTCTTGGGTTTGTATCTATTGATCCAGAGTGCTTGGGGAAGGTATCAGCTTAATTCAAGGGTAAAGTTTTAATTCTTGAAGCACTGGGTATAAGGAAGGAACAATGAAAGAGGAGATTAGATGTATATGTTTGAGATCATGTAGACTACTAAATTTGAGAGTGGAGACCTGGAATACAAGAAAACATTGAGAATTGTTTTGGGAACTCATCAAGGGAAATGCGGGGAGCAAGAGATGAAGAAAAAATATTTTGCTTAAGCAAAAGCAAAATTCTGGCATCCAGGTACTCATTCATAATGAATGGATGTACTGTTTTCAGCTCAGTTGCCACAAAGACTTCCTTTATCTTCTCTCTCCCCTTTTGTTTCTAGAGCAAAGCTTCAAGTTTCCTTGTAGAGTTCCCCACTGCAGTTTTCAGAGCAATTTTCTGGGGTTGTGTGCACATACTTACAGTCTTTTTATAGTTCCGTGTGTAGTATCTATTCTATAAGAAAGAGTATTTAATACTTTTTCATCAGTGTGCCTTGCTGCAGAAGAAAGATAATGTTGTCAAATTGTGTTTTGGTTTTGGTGGTGCTGATCTGTAGCCAGTGGCTTAAGCAGAACTACAAGATGATTTCTTCACATATTGTAGTCCTTGGGGAACATTGCACAATTTAATATACACCACATTAAAATCTGTGCTACTTTCTTTCAAACCTAAAACAACTCTATACCTACTCACTGGTGTTCCTTAACCTAGACTTTGTGCTGCTTTGTTGTGTGTTTTTACAGCATGGCTTTTATAAAAGTATGAAGAAGTCTTTGCAAAATGTTTCTTATATTATCTATGCTAGTTTTGGACTTCTATAACAAAAAATATAAAATTTTTCAAATGGTGTGCTTTAGGATGGTATTCTCAATATATTCAGGTTAGGCAATAATAAAGGAGCCTTTTCTTTGTTTGACAGCTAGAACAAAGCATGTTAGATTCACAATATGTGCTTAAATAAAGCCTGGTACAATAAAATTCCAACATAATCTGACTGTGTTTCTAGTCATAAAATCCTTGATATAAAAGCCCAGATATCATCCCTCAGACTTTTAAATTTCTTGTTAGAGTATTTGGAACTTGCTTGATAAAAATGACTGATATCTCACAATGTAATGCAGTTAGTTGTAGAGTATTACATTGTTTCACTATTAATTGACTGGCCTGTCTTCTAATCAACGCATGCCATTTATTCAGAGATGGTAAGAGAGGCAGATGCTGGCTCAGAGATTCCTGCAGCAAGGAAAGGGGTGTAGTGAACTGGGACAGAATAGTCCACAATTACATTAATGCGGTACTGAGGGATATGGTGTAGGGGAGGACTTTGTAGAGTAGGTAGATGGTTGGACTCGATGATCCCAAGGGTCTCTTCCAACCTCAATGATTCTATGATTCTATCTTTAATATATAGCTGACAGTTTTTCATGTATGTGAACTGTGCTGACTGGAAACCTTTACCAAAGCTCTTCCTCTATCATCTCCAATAAAAGAAGGGGCTGTCTTGCAAGCCAAGGAGCTTTGCATTGATTTCTGCTAGCTTCCTTCTCTTGAGGGATCTTTTTAAGAGTAGAAATTAATTCACAATAGGCATGGATGCCATTGTGCTGCATAGCCTGGCTTTTTTTAAAATGCAGATTCAGCCTGGAATCAGTGGTAGGTGTTTTTCTTTATTTCTGTACAATTTCATATGTAGTGACAGTACTGTCAGCACTGCTTACAGAATAATGTTGATATCAAATAATGTGCAAACAATCAGCTTGTTTTTTTCCTTCAATGTATCTTTTGATGTTACTGTAAATTATTATTATTGTAAAGTCATATTGGAAATGTAGGCATCTCAGTGGTTTCACTGGAAACTTGATGTTTATGAACGACTGTGCAAAGCAAACAGTTAACAGGGCATTGTTTATTTTGTATCGTGAATTGACTAAACCAGAAATGATGTCTTCAAAAAATGCCTACACATTAAAACTCTGGTGGTGTTTGAAGGAATTTGCAAATGCAGCAAATCTGAAGATAAGGACTATATGGGGTAGACACTATATGGAATTGTACCTTTATTTTAGTGCAATTACAAAAACGAGTAAGGTGTTGCCATATACAGAAAACTGTCCAATATTTCAGCCACTTTTGTGCGTGTCAAGTACTTAAAAAAATGTAATTACTCCAGCATTTAGAAAACTATGAAAGTGGCTAGTTGATGCTGCAATATAAAATACTTGTGAAGCTCTTTACTATAAAAAATACTACAAAAACTTCATGTTTTTCAGAAGTGTCAGATTAAGAGCAGTGGAGATTAAGCTGCTTCTGGTATGCTGAAATTACATCTTTGTACGTCATTTCACTCATATTGTATGTCTGATGCTTTGTCATCTCCGTTTGTCTCTTTGGTTGTCATTTATTTTGTTGATTGTAAATTTATTGGCATAGGATTTTCTTTTTTTGCTGTTGTCTGAGTCTAGTATGACTGGAGCCTCCTCTGTGAGATGGTAGTGGCAAGTAGTAACTACTTTGCTTGCAGGATAGTCGTGTAACAGGAAATTGTAGTGTAGGTTGATCCAGATAGTCCTGATGTGCCTTAAACACAGCCCAGAAAACAGCTGTGAGGACAGTTCAGCCTACGTCATTGCCAGGTGATAACGAGAAAGAAACATGGGAAAGCAAAATTTTTCTAATGCTGGGCAAATAATTTAAGAGATTAATCACCCAAGTCAGGACTCTGACATTTCCTGCTGGGCTTGACCTCCTCCTTTCCCAGAGGCGTGCTGCGCTGGAAGAACCTTTCTGGCTCTGTGGCTTCTTGCTCATCTTCCTGCTGACATTGAAAGTAACTGTACCTACACCATCATGAAACCCACTGAGTCCTACAGCTTGTGTTGATAAATCACTGTTCCCTTTAACCATTGTTACAAAGAGACAGAGAATGTTATATATATGAGTGGCAATCTGTCAGCAGTGTTGCTGCTATGGATGTTCTATGAAATAGGGGCACCTGTCAAAATTTATGCTGAACGTCTACACTAGGCTTGCACCAATGCCCTTCTGGGAAGAAGTTTCATACACAGGATAGACTTTTCAGTGTTATGATATAGACTGTAGGTGGGAAACTTGGTGTTGTGCTTTGGGGGAAGCATCAGTGAAACTTCTGAGAACTTAGCTTTTTGTTCAGAGCCTGAATGAATGCTCTTCAATTCAATATGAATTAGAGGGGAAAAAATCAATATCTGTCAATGTGTCAAGCTTCTTTTTATAAAAAGTATAACAGCTGAAATGTGTTTGTTCTTGTACTTTTTTTTAAAGCTTTCAGATTTCCCAACTCTGCTGCAACACTGACATTTAATACATTAAATTCTGAAATGTTATATATGTTTTAAGGACACAGCAATTTTCTGGCTTGTAACTGGCGTGAACTGATGGTGGGGGGGGAGGAAATGCAGAGCTTGCTGGGAGGCAGAGAGTCTGCTTGAGCAGTCTGTGTAAGAAATCCTTCAGGCACCATTCTCTGCTTCTCTTGCAGGGACTATTCCAAGTACCAGCTTTCCATCCCTTTCCTCCCCTAACTGATTTATGTACACTGGTCTCTCACTGCTAGGAAAGAAAAGAGTGGAGACTCAGTAGACAGCTGATGTTTCCTGCAACAGGGGAAGCTTATGGTATCAAATGTGACATCAGGTCATCTCTCTGTTTTGGCTATTCTGATGTCTTGAGTCTGGCTGGGAATGTAGGAGACCTACTCTCTTGTATTCTTCAGGTTACTAGTCTTTTAACTTTAAATTGGAGGCAAACATTGATCTAGCGTCCTGGTAAGGTAAAGCGGGAATTAGAAGGGTTCGTCACCTATATTAAGAGTGTCAAATAACTGAGGAATACGCACCAAAGAAAGAATTATGGAGTTGTAGTACTCTGTACAGCTTTTGGCCCTCCTGCTTTGAGGTGATTTCTGTAGCAGTTGCTTCCAAATCCCAAGGATGTTCAGCAGCCGGAAGTTTGATTTGCTCGGTTCTTCCCCAAGGTTGTCCTGATAATTCGGGAGCACAGCTAGATTGCTGAATTTCACAAAGGTGCCTTTTGGCTTGGAACGGAAAAAATTAAGTGGTGGGTAAGCAGGGTAATTTCATTTGCATTTTGCTCTAGCAGCCATTATGTTCTAGCTTTTTATGAACTCAATGTGAATGCTTTGCTGTGGTACCCAAGGGCTTATGGCCTCGCCTGGAAAGCTTTAGCCTCTGCTTACTGGCTTTGCCAGGAGCTACTTTTTCCACTGGCTGCGGAATTATTCCAAGGACCCTGGCCCAAATAGCATTTTAGTTCAGATTAGGTGTGAGCCTTTGAAGGGAGTCTCCCAGTTGTCCCATTTACAGTACTTTGCATTGTAGAGCAGTCTTGGAGTGCATGGACCGGTTTTCTTTCAGGTGGAAGAAAGTTTGAAGATGCGCTCTAGAGGTGTACCCAATGGGCTCCAACCACTCACTGGCCTTCGGTCCATGGGACTACACTAAAGCTAGTGTGAAGTAAGACCCACTGAACTGCAGATGTTGGTTGCTCAGTGCTGAACTGTTTTGCTCTGCAGATGTACTCCTATTAGTCCACATAGTAAGGGTAGGCATAGCTCTGGGGAACAGCTGCTGCTTCGGTCACTCCAACAGGCTCTTCCAGTGTCCGTCCCCAGCCCCATGCCTTCTTGGAGCCAGTCTTGCCTGAGTGTCCAGTTTGACCCTGCACTGGGTTAATTCTGTTGCTTTCCATATGCAGGGCTGAATGGAACTTAGAAAAGATTCTGTTCTGTACCAGTGGCCAGACAGGACATAGTAAAGGCTAGCTGTTCAACTGTCCAAATGTAATCTGAAGCTCTCTTTTTACAACATCGTGTGTTAGGACTTGCATTGAACATCTTCTACTGTGTGTATGTCTGGTACTGTTAAATGTTTAATTAATTTATTCTTAAATTTGGAGCGCATGCATTCTTCAGTTACTTTTAATACCTTAATTTCTGATCACGGTTTATGCCTTTACATATCAAGTATGTTCTGCAAGTAATTTTGCTGGACACCAATGCTAGTAATTGGGCTGTAGCCCCCTTTTTACTAGACTGTTCTCCAGCTGCATTTCAGTCATGTATTCAAGCTCTGCACAAGACTCCTTACTTCCTAGCCTTTGCAGCATTGCTTTAGCTAATCTAAGTCTCTCTGTCCTGGAAAATGAGTGGCGTAATTTAAATATGATGATGCCTAAATTATTAATGTGTAGGGAAAGTGACAAAGGAGTGTTTTGCTTTATTTCCAGTGAAAAAAAGAAGATAAAGGAAACACCTGATAAGGTCATCAGAATTTAAGTTTAAACTTCCCAAATAGGGTATGTGTTTATGTAATTCGTAATTCCATTTTGAAATTCTCTGTCATAGTATATTTTGGGGACCAAAAGCATAGATAGCTTGAATAGCCTGAGAAAACAGAAGCTTCTTGTGGATAGATGTCCACCTGTTGGTGATTTTTTTCTTCTTTTTTTTTTCCTTTTTTTGTTTCCCTCGAAGCAGCTAAGTAATCTAGGACCAGTGTCTTGCTCAGGAAGTCTTTCAGCTGACAAACATTAGGGGTCCAGGAGCAGTATCAAAGTAAAGGGGCGCTTTGCGCCCTGGTCTTCTCTCTAAAGGTCTGCTACTGTGTGCAGTTGCAGACAGACCGCTAAAAGAAAGGTCTTTGGATCAGAACCTGGGACTTCTTTAGTTCTTAAAGAACAGGTGACAATATCTTCGATGCTGAGCATACAAAAACACTCTAGTTGTCTTGGAAGCTTTAAGTTTTTAAGAAAGTGAATTCTGGGGAGATTACCCAGCTCTGGAAGTATCTAGCAGGTAAGAAAAAGATTTTAAGGCTGCAGTGTGTCGTTTATGCGTGTAAACCCTACATAAATCCTGGTTTAGATCCCTCAGATTTTTGCGGGACATGAGGGAAAGAGGGAGGGGGTTGTTTACAGGATTGTGGGGCAGGATCCAAATGGCTTTCTGTAGTTTGAACTACCTGAAGAACCACTTTCTTAATGTCCAGCAATTTATAGAATAGCATGATTGATTGTCTTCTCACCTGTCAGCAAAGAACAGACATAAATATATGCAGGGGGTAGCAAATGAGGTTCTACCCTTACTGTCATGATTTTCTTAAATGTTTTTTAAATGATGATAAATAGTTCTGATAGTGAGCCTTCTTTTCAAGGGAATAAAACCAGTATCAGAATATGTAAAAAGTAGAGAGGTAGCCAGATGTTCTCATATGGTCAATTAAAAATTATGGAAATTGCTTCCTTTGCTCAAAGCTATTACAAAACATGATCTTTGGAGACAATGCAGTTCTCTGACTGCTGTCTGTTTAATTGAGAACAGCAGTTAGTCAGCATCTTCCAGGTCTGTACCCTGGGTTGGCTTTAAATTGAGTGGGGTGTCTGAAGTGCATGAGGCGGTAATGGATTGGGATGGAAGATAATTTAAGGGTTGACTTTTGCTGTTTACACTGAAGTAGAAGCTTCTTCTAGGGTACCCATAGGACTGCTGCAGGGCAGCAGGCTAGTGACAGAATACAGTCAGATAAAAGGCTGGTAAAGAGAATTAAGTCTTATTCCAAATGCTTGTCTGTAAAACAGTATGTATTGACTACATTAAAGTTCCTTCATTTAAGAACTTCATCAAATGGAGGGAGTGCTTTTTTACATATAAGCTGTGGGTTAAATGACTTATTTTGAGGTATGGGACAGAGGAACGAAGTATTAAGTCTTGTGTGTGATGGGAGGTATCTGAGTGCATGAGATTTCTTTTGGTGTCTCGGTCCATCGGTGAGATCTGGGATTCTATGAAGGTCTTTTCTGTGTTGAAATAATGTGCTAAAAACACTAAAATGAAGGTAAAAGTGGTGTCCTTGAGTCTGATAGCTTACAAACAGCAAAGGCCTTCTATGTCTGCTTCTTGGCTGGAAAATCCTAGAAAATATGGTGGGAGAGGATCTCAGGAGAACACATTTGATGTTGCTGGCCTCGACCTTAAAAACTACGCCAGAGCTATTCCTGAGAGGCATTTAACCTGAAAACCAACACTTGTGGAGATTTACTGGCTGTTCCAAGCAGTTAGTGCTTTACTATCTCCAATAGTTTTTCCTTACCTCCTTTGCTGCAACTCAGGTTTGTTATTGAGGACTCAAGTTCTGAGGAGAGGTGAAAAATATTACTGCTTTCTTTGCAGCTTCCTGGTATGTAATAGTACTGGAAATTTACTCCCTTCAGTCTTTATCTCCACTAAATCGAGGAACCCTGCTTATTGCCGTCTTTTTTGTATGTCCTATTTGCTAGACTTTTGATAGCTTCTGTTACATCTGCTTGATCCATATCTCTTGAGTTACAGCACCAAAAGCTGGACTGAGATAAGCTTTATTTGCATGGTTCTGTGCTCTGCAGCTGGCACTGGGGTGCCTTGGTCCCTTAATGCTCTGAACATGTCAGCCAGGTCAAACCAAGGTGTCTCCTTTCCAGGAGAGGAGCCTAAAAGCTGAGTGCCGCAGTGTTCAGCTCAGTGGTGGTGGAGTCTCTTGAGACGTGACCCCTAACTGCAGTGTTGAAAGGGTAAACCATCTTTTAGTGCTGAGTGATAATGAGCAGATATGGCCAGCAATAGCACTTATAAAATGCCAGTGAAACAAATTATTTAGAAACGTCTGTTAGTAGAAACTAATTGAATTCTGTGTAGACTGGGGTATGTGAAGCAGGATGCAGCCAAGAACTAATGAGAGAGAGAATGAATTGACGTGTGGATCCCCTCATCTGTTTTCCTTCTCAAAATAGCCTGTTTCTAGGGCCAGGATGGGTAGGAGTAAAATGATAGAACACCTGGACACACAAACACAGTGTGAGCATAATTATGTCGAAGCATGATTGTTTATTGGCTGTAGGGTGTTGTTACAACTCCTACTTGGTAACACATGAAGCCCAGTAGTGAATGGTTTGAGTAAAAGGAGGTGTTTCCATGTGTTTTGGCATTCAGCAGTCATTGATCACAATCCAACCCTTACTTTTCTGTTTGTAACTGTGATACTTTTGATGACCGTGTTTGAAATTCCACACAAAATATGAATGCTGATATGTTTTTCTCATCAAAGTATGGGCTCAGAAGTCTCATCTGGGCCCAAATTCCAGTTTCCTTTTGGTGATAGGGATAGAACAGCTGTGTTCAGCTGTGGTTCCTGAGAAACACACCGCAGATGTGGTTCACTTCCACTGCCCTGGAGTGCCTCTCTGCCTCCTGCTGGCCTAGGGATAAGATCTAGTCTCATTAGTATGTTCTGTCTTTATTCCACGCTGTTGGCACAGAAGCAGAAGGGAGATCAATGCTAATGATAGATTATTGTAAAAAATGGATCATCTCACTAAACCAGCAAATGTAAAAAAAACCCCTCTTCTTAAAATTCTTTTGAGGATAAAGAAAGGAAATAAGCAGTGAAAAGCATGCACAGATGGATGTTATTCTGATAGTAACATGTTGTATTGAAAATGTTAGAAGGGAAGGAATGCTAATCATGCAAAATTGTAGACAGCGAGGTCATAAGGAAAGTACCGAACTGTAAAGGTTTTCCATTTGTGGACTAGCTCAAAGCTCTCTGATTTGACTAATGTATCATCAAAGATGTTCTGGCTTGGACCAGCCAGGCTCGTTATCTGTCATGTATGTAATTCTGGTAGTACACTGGCACAATAGAGAATATATGTACCAGAAATAATAATCTGTAATTGGAACTATGTGCCTTTGTTTTCTACACAGGGAGAGAAACAAATAAGAACTACCTTATATAGAGAAGTGTTTAAGAAATTTATAGAGTTATGATAGAGTCAAAGCAATTTCTTAAGAGCCTCTGTTATTTTTATTTAAAGTTGACATTTAATATCTATTTAAACAATAAAATAAGCATAATTCAGAAGAGCCTGGAATGAGATAACTGTTTAATTGCTATAATTGCATGCGTATTTTCTGCTGGAATATATTGCTGAGAAACCATATGTGATTCTTCAGTTCTTGACCTACTAACAATGCAATTTTTTAATAGGTCAGACTTTAAATGTGTAACTGCCATCTAAGATTGTTTTAAAACTGGAGGAGTGAAAAGAAGGAGTTCTCACAGAATTGAATTCAGAGCTGTTACTCTAGGAAGAGAGCACAGATGAAAACTTTGAGCAAATTCTTTGGAGCCTTACCAGATTAAAACTCTGTGAAAGTGCTAGGAAGCCTGCAGTTTTGTCCTTGTCATAAAAGAAAGTAGCTTAGCATCCTGGTTATCTGATGTTTTCCATTGTAGTCTTAGTAATTCATCCTTGAACAAAACAGACTGATATTTTATCAGAAGGGGAAGAATTGTCTGTGAGGTGGATTTTACTTTTTGTTGATCAACCTTTTTTCTTTTTCAGTTAAAAGGGAACCTTTTTGTCACTGTTAAGTAACTTTTTTTTTTTCTTAAATTTCATTTCTAGCTGATAAATTTAGGAGGAAACTGGAAGAACTGGAGAAAGAGAAAAATTCTTTAAAATTTCAACTTCCGTCAAGGCATCCTTCAGTTAGCAGTTTTTTGGATAGGTTCATTACCCAAGTTCAAGGAACATTGTCCTGGGCTGCTGATCATTGGTAAGTTTGTTTATTCCTTATGTAAAGTGCCGCTCCGTTTGTCTCAAAATGTTGAATGCAATTTATGAATAATTTTAATAAAGAGTTTTAAGGACCTTCTGACATAGCAATATGGAGCTTGTTTATGAATATCTCCCCCTCCACCCCCCTCCTTTTTATTTTTTTTTCTTTCTACAAGTCTTTCAGGATTGCCCTGAAAAACATTGATCATGAACTGGTGAATTAAATGGAACTTTTTTCACTGATGTTGAGTGAGAATGGGATTGAATCCTCGATGCAGCAGCTTGAGCATACGACAGCAAGGCAGCTTGAGCAATGGTTCCCTGTGGAGTTAATTCTGATGCTCCTTTTCATGAAATGAAAGCATATTTAAATATAAAGTAAAAACAGATTCTTTTTTGATATGAATAGGCCTTTGGGAGCTTCCTTTTATGCACCGCTTGTTAGGTGGCAGTAACGTGCTCAGCACTGTACAAAGTCACAAAAATAAATTCTCAGCCTTCTCTTGAAGGGATAACAACTTCAAAGGTTGGAGGAACGCAAGATGCGTTGGATGACCCAAGGGAGGTAGTTAGCTTAGGAAGAAAAAGTTGTCTCAATTTCTAGGTCTGTCTTCAGCTATGCTACTGGTTACTGTTGTTAGAGGATTCTTCATAGGTGTTGGAAGCTGTCCTCAAATGCAATAGCACAAATGAAAGAAGAAAAAACTTTTGTTTTCTGGCAGCTTGTACATATTAAGGCTGCAGTATGCTAGCCAATACATTTGGGTGTAATTTTTGATAGACATGAAAATTGGATGAAATCAGTACAGAAAATACGATTTTATCATGAAATTTGATAATTTTAAGGGTATTTTTAGCCTCTATTTATATTATATAGTAATGAGGCAGGTTTAAAACAAACTGCACTCCCTCAGAGCTTTTTTTTCTACCTTCTGAGGCTCTAAGAAGCTGTTTTATCATTTTCAAAAGATTAGGATACAACATTCTATATTTTGTCATTAAGACATGTTTGCTGTATGTATTAATATGTAATAATGATTTTGGCTTTAGAGGTGGTGTTGTCTTCAGTGTCATAGAAATTGAGTCACTAAAGCATGCTTGGAATACATAGTCTGTTTTTTTTTTTGCTATATATTATATTTTTATATATAAAATATATACATTTATGGAAGTGTTCCTGTTCTTTGGATGATTATATCTGTAACTCTTCTCTTTGCACAGGTCTGAGAGCAGTGCCATTCTTCAGGGTCAGATGAATAACCTTCGCTTTTCTGTCTTGTGCATACTCCTTTCTTTGAGCTTGAGTTTGACTGTTGTTGTGACACCCTTTCTTTTTCTCTCTTGGCTCTTGCAGCCTTTCACACAACTTTGTCTGTGGTCTGACACTCTTGTTGATGTGGCAAGTGTACCCTTTATCTTCAGTTGGGGTGTTGAAAATTTTTCTGTTCTAACAGTATTTTTTGATATTAAAGGACAGAAAACATGACCACTTCTTCAAGGAAAATGTGTAGACTTCAGTTTTTATTTTCCTTTTGAATTGGAGCAAAGCCAGTATACCCAAACTTTCTTTTTTCACCTGGAAAGTTAAAAAGATGATCAGACTAGCGACAGAAGACCAGATAATTGCAATTTTACTGTAGTTCAGCCAGTCTCATCCTGTTTCAAATAAAGAACTTTTTAAATAAAAAAGTGTGTATGGCAGGTTATTTGTTCAATACATGAGACCGAAATTCATGTTCTAGTTTTGTTTTACTTGATTAAATTATAAGATAAATTTTTAGATGAGTGCAATTTGTGTTGACACAGGATGTTGGGGGCAGGTGGTAGGAGCCAGGTTTGGTTATGTTTAGCTTGGGAACAATGCTGTGTTTGTGCAATCACCCAGGTTTTGTGAGATCAGAAAGAATTAGTCTCTGTTTCTTCAGTACCAAGTAGGCAGGTGTACATGGGATTTCTAGTGAGGTTCTGATAACAACCTATGTTTATTGTGGAATGTTTCCTAAATTTTGACCAGCCATTCATAAATTTGTATTCCATACAGCACTCAGAAATATGCAGCTCTTACTAAAAGAAGGTGGCTTCAGAGCTGCTGGGAAGCATGGTCAGTTGGAACCACAGCAATCTATAATGATTGTGAGGCACATGACACAGTGATGGCCTAACACCTCACAATATGGTTGTCTCTTGGATCTATTTTGTTATTACAGAAATGCAGTTGCACTGTAATCATGTCTATTTTGTTTAAGTATTAATGCCATTTATTTTAGTGCCAGAGTTTTATTTTGCTTTTTCAGTAAATTCTTCAACCCACAGAGAGGGATTATTTTCTCATGGTCCTGCAGAAAAGGCAGGAACCTCTTGTTCTACACACTTGTTAAACAGCTGTGCATGGAGATCCTAATTGTGTGATTAATCATGCTTAAACCAGACTTGTGAAGCGTGTTTTGTATATGGCATGGATGTATTTGCTTTGCAAGATTACAATCGGAAATCATGCTTCAAAAATATTCTTTGAGACAGTATTTTTTTTTTTTAAAGCAAGATATTGAAATGCATCTGTACCCTTTGTGTGGAAATGCACACACTTGTCTCTAGAGCTGGACAAAGGAATGCAATTGGCTTTGCAAGTGCGCATGCCCTTGTGCAGGAACATGCAAGACAAAATAGGTTTGTGTTGTTTGCAGGTGCATTATGAGAAGCTGATTATAGGCTTGACTGTTAATGTAATGCACTAATTACCTTGGGGTCCAATCATGCAAAGATTTACAGCTGAGAGTTGTACCGACCACTGTGAGGAAACCCACTGACTGCGATTTTGAAAGAACTCGCTGTGCAAGAGAGAAGTAAAATTTGGCATTGTGGAGCAAACACTCCAGATGATCTCTAATGTAGTATCCAAAAGCTGACAGAAGCTGCAAAAATGGTTTTGGCAAGTTTCTAAACTTCTGTCTAAGAGAGTTTTCTCTTAGTTGATAGAAATTACATGCCTTAGTTTTGTCTCTTTCGAGGCAGTGATGGATAAATTTCTGAAATATGAAAAAGCTGGGGGAAGCCTGAAGCTATACAAGTTTTCCTTTTTCCTCCTTCAACGTGTTGTAAAAACAGTATAAATGTTTGAGATAATAAAGGAAGATATGCCAAGGAAAAATCTCTTGTTCTCTAACTGTATCTGTTTAAGAGGTAATTGTTCTGGTGATGGGGTGTTATGACTTTGAAGGTAATATCAGAATACCATCTCTTTGAGACATCAATACTCAGTGATAATGTTAATTTTAAATTTCTATCTTTTTTTTTTTTTTTAAGGGTTAGACACGAAGGAACCCATCTTTGGCATGAAAACGAATCTAAACTTTTGAGATCCACTTACGAGGAGAGGATGCAGGTTTCAGCCACAAAACGAAACCAACTTTTGCAAGAAAAGAAATGGTTACAGGTAACAGGACTGCAAAGTTTTCTGTAAGAACCAGTGCTGTGTGGGAAAAGCTTGTAAGCTGTCACACAGAATTAAATAAATTTATTGTAATACTGACTTTGCTTCTGTGCAGCAATTAGAGCCTTGGCTGTAGTCCAGTTGATAATCTAAGTGATGATTGGAGATGGCAGCCACAGGAGTTGTGTTAATCTCATTACAGAGAAGCAGAACTGCAAGGCTCGGTGGCTTGTGTGCGTGCTTTAACTTTCCTCATTATCTTTTTAAGTGTGCTCTTTATGTTCTAATTTGCCATTTTAATATTTCACTGATCTTCAAGAGTTTTTCTTTGAAGACAAAAAGTTTTGAAGGAAGTGATCTTTCATCCATTTCTGGTTAGAATTGACTATAAATACATGATTTACCAGCTTTTGTTCCTGAAAGATGATTGATGCATTTCATAAGGATGAAGGAATCATCACAGAGCAGTTGGCATTTGCCAACAATAATTTTGCACTGACACGTGATGTCACAATGTGGTAATTTGGCAAATGGAATGTTTTTAAGATGGCTTCTGTCCAATTTTAAATTTACAATCCTTTTAAGCAAAATTTAGCTCTTTTCAGTGTCCTTCAAAAAGCTTACTGTCTAGCACAAGTCTTAATCCACCTCCTTTTAAACCTTGGTGATCACATTTGGCAGTGTGACATCCTATAGAGAACTAGTAGGTCTAGTTTTCTTTTTTTCTTGTCTTGAAATATCATTATTTTTGATACTTCTATTCCTTTGGTGGGTCTGATAGTATAATCGTCTCAGTGTGTACACATAAATATATATATTAAAAAGAAAGAAATGGAGAAAAGCATCTTAGATGGCCATTGCAAAATGTTACTTAGATGAAGAAATGTTTGGGGTTTTTTTTTTATCCTAGTCATCACCTTTTGTATTGTTTGGATTTATTTCATCAACATAGAAGAGGAGACATAGTCTAGTTCAACATTATCAGTGTTCACAAAACTATTTTGGGTAATCTAGACATTAGCCAGCCACCTCAAGATGTTCAAACTGAAAACTGCTTGTGACTCCGTGCCAGCTAATGTTTTTATACTTGTTCCAGGTGAATCTCTATTCCTACGTAGTTGTACTAGGGACAAATTAGTGAAATTGATGTGCAGGCATGCTATTTATGAGCATTTGATCAAAATTATCATGCATTCCAGGTTCTGGAGAAGGCTGACCTGTGATGTGTGGTGGCTTCCAGCATTGCCTAAAGATTGCTTCTGCCCCAAATCCACCATGATCTGCAATCATCATTATTTTCCCTTTCCTTGTCTTTCTGCCCTCTCTCCTGTTGGTTCTGCATTTGTCCTCAGGGATTTGACAGTATCTAAAATTTACATATTAATCTTTCTACTGCAATCTGTACCTCATGGAGAATACCAGCCATAAGTGAAGCTGGAGGTTTACAATCAGTACTGATTAGCTGTCGTGTTAGAAATTTCAGTTTAAATTCAAATCCACAAAATAAAACTCCATCTTACGTTTAGTGAGCTGAATATCATCTGCTGCTCCATGCTGAGACTTCTAAGTCCTTTCTGTCTGTCCCTGGAGGCTAACCAAGAACACATTAAAGGCTTCTTGGAATTTTTGGAAAAGAACACAGGAAAATTCCAATTTATTGACTAAAATTTCTATTCTCCCAAGAATGCCTGTGAACTATTCCCAAGCAGAACAGCTTGCTTTCTGTGAATGCAGATTATGTGCTTCTGGTATCTATTTACTTTGTAAAAACATTTCAGTACTAAAAGTGTGTTTGTAAAACCAAATTCTGTTCGTCTCCCTTTCTTTTCCCATGTAGGTTGCTTGTTGCAGTGATTGCAATTACTACGTTTTCACAGAATATGAAGGTCTTTGTATTAAGTAGGGCCTATTAAGATTTTGGCAGCATTCCCAAACCAGTAACACAGAGACAGAATTGTCCTTTGTGCGCACTAAAAGCCTAATTTGAGACTGAAAGAAACAAAACTGATGTTTTTGGCGTGCTGACCTTTCTGTCCTTGACAAATGCCTGTGGGTTGAAACATGGGCCACTCTGTTCTCTTGTCTCTAAATCCAAAACAAAAAAAGGAGGAAAATAATTGATGAATCGAGTGTGCAGCACTAATAAGTTGAAATTTTTGAGCCAGTCAACCTTTTAACATGCAAGGACTGTTTCTTCTTATTTAAAGTGATACTTAGGGAGCTTGTAGTGCAGCAAACCTGAAAGTATGTTTTTTTACAAAATGAGCATTAGTGAACTAAACTTCACTTAGATTACATTGAAAACATTAAAAGAATGTTAAGGTTTCAACATGAAGCACTCAAAAGGAAAGAAATGCCAGTCAGTTATCTGTGCATAGTATGTCTGTTTTATGATAATCTTTCATTATATAAGCATGCCTTTTTTTTTTTTTCCCCTGGATTCCTCCCTCATACATTGCTGAAGATGGAAAGTGCTTGTTCAGATATTCAGAATGGCATTTTATCTTCATTACTTGGTATTCGTCCCCAAAACCCTTTTACTGTATCCACTCAAACACTCTTTTCTATGCAGATTTATTAATTTGTGAATGGGCTCATTTTACAACATTAATCAACGTGGCATCTGAGTGATTCAAAACCACTTAGTTCTATCTCTGTAACATCTCTTCGGGTGAAGAGATACTCTTAGTGCCATTTTACAGATAGAGAATGAAGAAGTGAATTGCCATAAAAAGCTAAAAAGCTGCGTGGTCGTTTCTAGTATCAGTTTTGTAATGCTTAATTATTTACCTGAAAAAGATTTTGTTTGTATGTTTTTTCACTTTTCTTTTTAGCTGAATTGAATATGGTCAGAGCATGGAATTATGAGCTTTGATTTCTGTTGAGAGTCTATAGATAGCACTTCAGAGACCTCTCTTGTTGGTTGTATGGAAAATGGTGAACATTCAGTCTGTGGCTGTGTATTGAGATAATAGTTGAAGTGGCTTGGAAAGTTTCACAGAGACTGTAAGAAATGTAGGAATAGAATAAAATTCTCTACTATGGTATTCAACTACTTTGATAACAAGTAGCCCTCCTTATAATTTTTTTTTTTAAACTCACTTTTCAAATTCTGGGACAAATGAGCCAAGGGCCATATATTAAATAACTTTATTAGCTCAGCAACCCGGACTCCTCCATGAAGTGCTCCTTCCTTTGGTGCAAGCTATCTGTTGGATTTTCAAGGAAAAATTAGAAAATGCTCTTGCAAGAAACATCAATATCATAATACACAGAGTTTGAACTTCTGGCAAGATGAATGCAACTGAGATTGAAGCTGTGGTCATTTTAAGTTAGGGGACAGATTTTGTGCTTTTAATTAAAATTAAATATTAATAATAAAAAGGATATCCAGACAGTCAGTGATTCATCACTTGCATCCTGTGTCTGATGTTGGATTGGAAGCCTGGAGGAACTGCTGCAGGGATATTTTACAGGAGGGCAGATAGATGGTCGATCACTTTAGCTGCCAGTCTGTAGCAAGATTCTGTTGTCATGGTGGAACTGAGATTTTTGGGGGGTTTGGGGAGGGACATTTTTAATTTGGGAAATGCCTATGTGTTTTAAAGGTAAAAGGTGACTGACAGTTGGTTTTGGAAAAGGAACCTGGAATTTGGTGTTGGAATGGAGGTAGGGAGTTTCAGGCTGTAGAAGCACTAGAGTTTCTAAATACAACAGACCTAAGAATTTTTTTCTGTCAACAAAAGAATGCCTTCTCGTTTAATGTGCTAAATTGGACAACCTTAATTCATGCTACTTCTGAGACTTATACTGCATTTTTCTAGGGGCAGAAGGGTTTCTTTTACAGGGTTCCTAGTAAACTCAGGTTTTTGTTCTATGCAGAAAGAAATTGAAGACCTCCAAGCAAGACTGGCCGTATTAGAAGCAAAAGATCAACAGCTGAGAAGAGAAATTGAAGAACACGATAGGCTTATTCAGTCACAAGACTGTGAACTGACTGCTTTACTTGGCTGTGTTTCTTTGAAAGAACTCCAGGAAATAAGCAAGGCTGTGGATGACACTTTAGCATCCTCCTATCAAATTCCATTCAGTCTGGATCTTCCAGGGACAATAAAGAGGTATTTAAATTTCAATATGTTGCCAGTGATGTAGAGTCTTTTATCTTCCCAATGTACTGTTGAATTGGCTGTCAGTTATTTTCTTGATAATTGTGCCATCTAATTAGCTGGATTCAGACACTTTAAAATTTTTGTAAGAACAGATGCTGAAGTTCTAATATTAATATACTTCCACAGGAAGGAAGACTTTGTAGTTATTGGAAGGTCTTGCACTTCATTTTTTTTTTTTTTTTTAATGGTACAGAGTCACCTACAGAAAGCATATGTACCCACCAACTCTTAATACCTATTATGAGTTTAATTTATCTCTTGTTAACTGGTGGAATTTTTCCCCAGCTTGGTAATGCAGTCATTACAACGTATTTCTCACAGCCTGAAAGTGTGTACTAGGTACTATCCAAATAAATATTAGAGATGCTTCAGTGAACTTCCAATCATAATAAAATTTGATGTTATGAGTGCTAGGCTCAGACTGTGGACTCGAGGTAGTGGGGGAAGGGATGCAGCATGGAGGCTTCCAGGACACCTACAGTTAAATGCACAGTGTATGGCTCTTTTAAATGGAGAAGTAGCTACTCTTGGTAACCTTTTGAAAACCTCATCTTTATTTACAAAAGCAATAGAAGCACTTCAAGGCCTAAATTTTACTGGCAGTCAATGGGATGTTGGTGATGGAACTTTGAAAGTGTTACTGCTGCTGTGTAACCAGGACAAAATAAAATTCCTGTTTATCCTAACTTGCATTTCTTCCAGATAAGAAATAACTATGTTGCTTGCGTTTTTTTTCTCCCTTCATGTTTATTGGATTTAGTTTGGTTATATTAACATTCATGAGAAATTGCTGCTCATGTGTACCAATTTATACATACTTCTTTTTAAAGTCAGCAGAACTTTTCATAGAGGACACATTCCTCTCTTTTGAGATTTGTTTAAAATTTTAGATTAGGTTATGGGAAATAGTTTCTTGAATTAAGTTTAGTTTGTTTTAATAGTGTCTTACACCTGTGTTTCTGAGATTGAGGAAGTGTCTTACATCTGTGTTTCTGAGATTGGTCTCAAGCAGTCTGTTTGAGAACCTGTGCTTTGAGTTTTCTCTTAGTTTTGGATTTGCTTGTGAAAGAATATTCAGATTTTTTTTTTCTCTCACATTGCTGATGCAGTATTTGAGTTGTACTTAAATCTTTGGGAAATTATTTAAAGATGACTTAAATTAGTACTGGTTCAGGAGGAACTTGGAACAAGTTCTTCACTCACCAACACCATGAATAGCACAATCACTTGAGGGAATACAGGCATTCATTATTTGAAGTGGGTTAAGAACTTTAATGAAGACTTATAATTAATTTATTTCCTTTCTATTCATTTTTAAAAGATGCCTTGAATGGAAATTTTCTGGTTTAGTTTTGTTTGTTGATCAACTTTGTGTCACCAGGCCAACGAGCAGGTGCTTCTGCTCTCTTTACCATAGCTGGAGTTCCCGTATTGCAAGTGGGGACAGATAAATGCTGGTTTGGGCTGCACGAGTAAGCACACTTAGGTGGGCATTTGTGACAGTCTTCAGGAACAGTTTAAATCTCCTACGTCAGGTTATAGCTGAGTGCTCTTGTCAAACCTCAAAGCCTTTTCTGATCAGAACTAATAGCAATGATTGTAGATGCCCACCTATGGCATGGTCACTTGGAGGCTAGAGTCCTTCGTTCAGAATATGGAAGCTCTGCATTTAGGTCCTCTGCAGCCTGTCTGGATTGAACCTATAGTCCCAGAACAAGCTTTTACCTGCCAAGGATATCGGTGTCCCGGCAAGGAGCACTCCCCATCACAGTTCTTAAGTGGGGCCTTACTGTATCCAGGAATGCAAAAGCAGAAATCTGGCAAAAGACCAGAAGGCTAACAGGCAAGAGGAGATCTGACTCTGGGAGAGTGAAAGTGGAGAGGACTAATGGTTATAGCACTCAGCTGAGATGAGAGAGAGACCTGGTGGCCATAGTTGTGGAGGGAGTGGCAACTGTCCATTGATGAAGTGCTAGATTTTTATTATATTTTTTTCTTCTTCTTTTTCCCAAATTAAAAGCAAAGTGAGCTGGTAGGTATGTGTCATAACCTGGCTGATGCAGCCTTTCAAAGAAGCAAGATAGCAGTCACTGCCTATTCAGCAGCTTCTCTCCTTTCTGCAGGGGATGGTGGCTCTCTCTGAATTAAAAACAGCTTGGAGGTGTTTTCTCTACGTGATGTGGCTTCCTGGTCCAGTAAATTCCATTCAAAATCTCCCTAAGTCTTGTATACAGGGCGTATGCTGTGCCTGCTGCTCTGTTGAAAAACGCGCAAACTGTCTTGAGAGCACAGACTGAAATATCCAGTCCAGCAATGTGATTCAACCACTTGACTTTATCATGTCTCCCCTTCCTTGCCTTTGGTTCTCAAATCTCTTCCCTCAAACTGCTTGCTGCTTTAGGTGGCTGAAAGCATCCCAGAGCTCTGCTTATGTGATGGTTAGCAGGTGCGTTTCCAGCATGGATTCTCTGCCACTTCTTGCTTTCAGGGCAGGTAATATATCCAGAAGGGCTGGGGGGAAGGGTATGCTCCTACAACAGTTGTGGTTAATTAGCAGTGAGAGTTAGGCTCACTTTTAAACTGAACAAAGTGATGAGTGTCTTCCTTTTAAAGCTGTGAAGTCCATCATGCCTCAAGCACAGTAGTCTTATGTCTGTATCCAGTTATGTTCTGTTCTCTTTCTGTAAGATGCAAAAGCGGCAAGCAGGTATTAAGGCATCTGGTGTGGCTGTACTTCCTGTGTACCTATGGGCATCCTCTATACTGTCGTACCATTATAGAATAATGTAGGAGGTCATCTTGTCAAACCCCTGCTCAAAGCAGGGCCAAAATTTCAAAGAGAGATCAGGTCACCCCATCTCTCTGAGCTTTCCTTATCTCCAAGGATGGAGATTTTGCAGCCTTGCTGGGCATCCTGCATTTCACCACCCTTGTTGTGAACTTTTTTTGTCTCTTACGTACCCAGAATTTCCCTTGTTACAACTTGTATTGGCTTATCCTAAATCTGTACTTCTTGTGAAAGGCAATTGTATATTAGATGACAGGTTAAAATACTTGACAAAGCCAATTCAGCATATTAGTTTTAAATTCCAGAGTCTTGGGATATTTAACGTGAAAGAGATTTTTCTGGAAATGTACACATTATTTATGAATCATTGCAGAGGAAAAAATATTAAAGCCTTCTAAAGTTAGGGTTATCTGTGTGAGAAATAAAGCTATTACTCATGCACATATACTAACGATCAACACATGTAGAAAGTCATTCAGTATTGATGGGCTGTAAATGACAAGCTCCTGGCTATTGGGTTGCAAGATACTATGTGTTTATTCTAAATGCATTGTGCTAGTCAGTAAAGTGCTGCTATAATGTGCTTTTGCATAATTATTTGTAGAGTACATGAATTGCATTGAGCACTGCAATAACACAGGGCTGATGTGAAGCATCTCTTAAGACAATCTGTGCTATAATAAATCATATTGAGTGGCTTACAGCTCACTATGAAATACAAATTATTTTGATTTTCTTGGTCTAAATGTTATTAAATAGCAACTTATTAAAGCAACCTTCAGGGACTGTGAGAGAACATCTTAAATGAAGAATAATTGCCCAGGTAGAAGTGTGCAGAAGCAAGAGAGCAAGTCAGTGTAACTTTGGGCTGAGCATTGTTTCTAAGCTTATTTTTCTTGTCAAACATTGTTATATTCAGGAAGATTAATAATGCTTTGTTTTGTTTATCTTCAGTGCCTGGTGGACTTTTTGAAAACAAAAAGCCTTTGTCAGCACGCTTTGAGTCTGAAGAATTGAGATATGTTAGATACGTTACCCTAGGACCTTTCTTGAGGGCTGTTGGAGGCCAAGGTTAAAACCTGGCCAGTTAATGTGCTAACAAATACGTTGGCTTGTGTTTTGACAGGGTTTCTCATTGAGGTTGAGACCACAGAATGTGGTTGTTTTGCTCATCCAGACAGGCCTAATTGCCTGTGGTAAACTAAAGGGCGCAATTGTTATTATAAAACAAGGAAATTGCAGTGCAAAATCTCAGTTTGCTTGTGTGGGGTTGTGTGGAGATGTGTTTAAAAAGTGGGAGCAGCTGGTGTGTGTGCACCATGACACATGTCTGTGTTTTAACTAATGATGACATACTGAAATTAGAGGATAATAGGTCTGAGTATTTCTGTGTGAAGTACTTTCTCCTGGAGATTGCAAAAGGTAGCAAAATATATCATTTCTGTATCCTCTACTGAAGAGGACACCATTTCAGAAATATGTTTTTAACTAGTGTAACCTGAATCTTCTGATTATAAGACCATGTTAATTATTTGACTTGTTCTTTTCAGTACCTGTTGTTTCCTTTTCTAGTTTCTTTTCATTTTACAATGAAAACTGAGGAAGTCTGTTATATGTCTGTTCATATTTAGTTTCATTTAACACTTTCTCTTTTGGTTTTATCCATATCTACAGATGCATGTGACTGTATAACATGTCACCATTAAAATAATTGCACAGTTCCATCTGGACTATTGTCTGTGCGCTGAATGCTGGTGGAAAGAAAGAAATTCAATTAAATATCTTTCAAAATATTTGAATACTCCACCTCTTCTTCCACCCTTCCCATGGAACCATTTTTAATTAGTAGGAGTTTGTTCCAAAGTGGGTGTGGAGAAGATACGGTAATTCTCTATTCTGTATATTAGTTATTATAGTACTGTCATGGCCAGTGGCGCAAGGAACTGAACTTGGAAGTTTTATGCAACCAGTTCACTCTGTTTTAGTTATGCCTGGAGCTTATCTGACAAAGATTAATTCAAAGTGAAATACAAATGCTCAGGGGGTTGAAAACCTTATTAGTTGGAATATACTCAAAACATTCAGCAACTTCAGTTGAGGCCAAAGCCTGATAAAGCCAAAAAAGGTGGGTTTTTTAAGAGGAGTTGGTTTACTTGGGAAAAGTTGGAAGAAAAAGACTTATACATGGTTTCACGTATTAACTTAGCAAAAGTGCCATTCAGAATGGGCTGTCGTGTATTGTCATTAGGAGAGATGGTTTTGTGCACATTTTATTATTCTTCAAAATGTGTGTCCACATGAAATTTCTAGTCAAATTAGAGGTTAGCAAGCTATGTGAAATTACTGAAGAAGCCTGAATGCAGCCATGTTTATTCACATCAGCCTTTCAACAAAAATCTTAGCTTTAAAGAGTTGTATTTAGAAGGAGCAAAGCAAATTGCACCCTATGCTTTCAAAAAGATATCTGTTGTTTGCTAGATAACATGCAGTCTCACCAGGAAAGTCTTTTTTAAATATGTGGTTTGAGGTTTTCTTTGGCTATTTCTGTGAAAATGCATACATGTTAAAAATATCCTCTGTGAATAGAAGGGTAGCACAAATACAAAGAGCAGATGGACGAAATGGCTTTATAGCATCAAAAAAGTTTCTAACAGCAGTGCACAGGCTGATAATCATAGAATCATAGAATGGTTTGGGTTGGAAGGGACCTTAAAGATCATCTAATTACAACCCCCCTGCCATGGGCAGGGACACCTCCCACTAGACCAGGTTGCTCAAAGCCCCTGACTGTGTGCTGGACCTCCTTGTGCGACAGCAGAGAACTGAATTGTCCTTTCAATGCCAGATACTCTCAGAGTCTTTAGTTCTGGATTTACTTATTGGACTTTTTGGTTGTTTGAAGCTTTCTTGTTGTCTGTGCTTTCCTGATTTCAGAACCTTAGTAGTGCTTCATTACAAGTAGAAACTGATGTTGGTATGTTAGAGGCAAAATAGTCTAAACTTTTTTTTTTTTTTAAATCTTCCTGAATATTTTTCAGGAGAGACTCCTGTGCTGTGCTATGAGTCAGACCATGAAGACCCCAAAAGTTTAGTACACCTCTAAGCACATTGCATCATTATGTAACATCTTCTGGCTTCATTTGGTGCTGGGGAGGTTTTAGCTCGTCCTGAGACTGGGTATATGTGGAGCCGTTTTCAGCAAGCCACTGTTGCTTTCCCCTCCTCAAGCTACTTAATTTACTTCTGGGTCTTTCTCTTGGTGGATGATGTTCACAGGCTGCATCATGATGTCTCTGCTCTGGGAGGATGTCTGCAATCCCATGGTGCTCCCTCAGCAGAAAGGCTTTCTGCCCTTCTGGCCAGACTTTCTCCCTCCTGCTGTCTGTTGACACTACCTGATAGCCATTTGCCTTCCCAGGTACAGTTATATTTCATCAATAATGGTGTAAGCGTGTCTGTTTGTGTGCATATGTGTCTGATCTGTGTAAAGTTCTTGTTCCTGTGCTGTGTGAGATGATAAAGCTTCTGGGCTTCTTCTGTACTATTCCCTGCTTTTTATGGCAATCTTTCTTTTTTTTCCCCTTCTTAAAAATATCATGCGCTCTCTTACAACTATACCACGCTTTCTGTCCACATGGTATTGCTGTAAAATATCAGAAGTCCAGGAAAAGGATGTTATTAAAAAGGAATGCAAGTAAGTAAAATAGATAAGTAAGAGAAGAGAAATTTGCCCTTGGTTTCCGTCTTATAAATATGCATGATGAAATGAGCATCTTGAGCTGTCAGATGCGCAGACAAAACAGGTAAATTGTGTAGTGGCCACCACAATTAGGTCTTCATCACTGAATAATAGGCATGAAGAAGAGAGAGCTCTCAGGCGTCTCACTAGTTCAGTTATTTTAGCTTTGCAGGTCTGCAGGAATTCTGAAAAATAGTGTTTGCATATGAAACACACCACGTGAAGAAGTGCTGCACAGCCCCAGAAGCTGCTTTTCCTGTTGTTCACTTCTGTCCCAGTCATAAGCTCTGGGCATGGGAGTCTTCAAGGTTTCTGACAGCTGCTCTTCCCCTCCAGGCCTGTTTGTGTTGACTTAATTTCTGTGATGAATCATCTTCCATGACATGAGGACGATGCATAGGTCACTTTGAGTATTTTCCTTACTGCCTTGACTTAGGGCCCTTTCATGCTGCTCTGATTTTCTTTTTTTTTTTTTTTTTTTAAAGCTTAACACAGAATTTTAAAACTATTCTCTGTGGTAGGAAACGTGGCTCTGTCTATGCTACATGAGATGAACTAAAATTCAATTATGGGGTTCTTAAAATGTAGCCAATACCACTGTTGCTACTATAGCAAGCTGTAATGAAGGTGGTATGGTACCCTTTCTTTTTATTTGTTTTTATAGTTCTTTTGTTTAATGATCCATTGATCTATTTTATTCTGCATGCAACAGCTTCACAAAACCTGCAGCAGTGGGCTTGCAGCAGAGCCAGAGAATTCTTCAGCACCTGGGGAGGACTCTGCTCTGGAAATTCCCCAGACCTTCTGCCCTTGGAGTGACTGGCTGCACAGCCATCTTCCTCTGCCACAAGGGGCTTTTTGAGGGAAACTCCAAATTTTGTGTCAAATGTCATAACCCAACCCAAGCTTTGATAATAGGATTTTCTCATTTTCAGCTAGTCCTATGGCTGGGTTTGTGTTTTGAGGAGGCCATGGTCTCAGCTTCCTCAAAGAAGTTGGCTACAGGCTTTTGATATAGGTTAAGGCAGGTGAAAGAAGAGGTCTGCCTCTTCCTTTGTGATCTGACTGATTAGGATGCTCAGCTTTCTTTTTGTGGATAGATAGATAGGTGTCTTCCTCTCCATTTTGTCTATCTAGGATTAATTTCATTCCTTTGTTCTCTGCCTAGGATTCCTTGGGCAAGTAGCTTTGATTTTTTGGGTTTTTTGTGTCTTGCTTGTGGGAGACACTCTAGAAGAAACTCTGTACTGAAAGCCTGGCGTGCCACACAATGTCTGTGCTTCAGCATGAGGTGAATTTTCTTCCTACAAAAGTCACTGGACAAGAAATGCCAGAGTCTGAAATTGTGTCAGAGGACTTATTGATTGAGTTGCCTGTGTCTGAGCAGAGTCCTTTGTTCTGTGGCTCAGCAGTTCATAGTGACTCTGATCCCACCGGGGCTAGTGGAGACCCCTGTTATAGGGAGGAAAAAGGGATTCTGCAAAGTCTGCTCCCACTGTAGGCACTGGCATTCCTTGGAAAGAACAGGAGGGTTTGGAAACACATCAAGGAAAGGAGAAAGCAAGTCCTCCAGCTTGGAGGACAGAGCCACTACTAGCAACGTCAAGTATTCTTGAGTGATCTTAGAAGCAGTTTTTTTCCTTCCAAGCAGCATTACAGAAGCAAAAAGTCCCAGCAGAAAAATGAGTACCGCCCACTTGAGTACCCATGTGTGCAGTGTAATGAGGAATCTGTTTTTTCCCCGCTGAGCATCTGGTTCCTTCTTCTTGCCTGAACAGCATCTAGTGGGATGTAGCAGCCTATAAAGTCCAGGCTGCATATGTGCCAATTCCTCTGGGTATGCATACGAGGAGATGTATTTCTCTTCAGGGAAAAATGACCGGCTGTCCTAATCAATACTGAATTTGTTCGTATATAATAAAGAGAAATAGCTAACAACAGTATCCAGGGACAGACCTTTTCAGTCAGTGAAGTACAATGGATGTTATTCTTGGGAGAATAATTGCAGCTGCTGTGGGCAAGCCCTAGTTTTTTTGCACTACAGGCAGATGTAGCAGAAGAACGGGCATCACTTGATACATCAGAAAATCTGGGGAAAGCATTTGGCTGTGATGAACTGCTGCTGCAGATGCTGTTGGATTCTGCCTTTGTTTTCAGTCTGATGCTCCTGTTTCAGGTAGCAGCTGGAGCAACAACTGCCATGACCGCTCCGTGGCAGCAGCTGACAGAGCAGCAGTGGAAAATACAGCACCATGCGAGTGGTTGGTTGAAACAGGCGGCCAGTTCAGCTGTCTGAATGGTGTCTTGTAGGACCAGAAGATTTCTCAATATATGGCAATGAAAATTCAACTTGGAATCATCATTAAAGATGCCAGCAGCATCTTGAAGTGACTGTGAACTAGTTGCTTCTGTTGGAGGGATTTTATCTAAAAAAAAAAATAAAACAGCTATCACACTATGCAGACTGAGGTGCTGCTTCAGTCCTCCTATTGTGGGCATTTAAGAAAAATAAATCTTATTAATTGTTCTTACAGAAAGTTGTGAAGTCTCATCTAATGCTCTGATATTTCTGCAAGCTTCCTATAGTTGGGGTTAGTCTGATAGCACTGCAGGAAATAAGGGTCTCCTCAGTTTAGAGTTCTTGTGTAAAAGCTGCTGGGCAGGATGATGAGTTAGTATAGTCCACTTTGTATAGGTATGACTCTTCAAGAGTCAACAAAGACAAGTGCAGTCACCCAGCAACCCGTGAGTCAATGGGAAACCTTATTGGTAAGCTGAGGTTATCCAGAGGCATGGGGAAAGGGTACTTCTGGTTCTGCCTCTTAGTAAGTTCTGAGTGGGGGAGCAGGTGTATTGAAGCAATCCTTGACACAGACCAGCAATGAAGAAATACTGCTCTGCAAATGATAGCTGGAAGCAGAGCAAATTGCTGGAGCAAAAGCAGCTCTCTGATGGTTCAGAGCTAGGTGCATAATTTTGGGTTCTCGTTCATATTCCTTGGAGATCTCTGTAGATTGAAACAGGCAGAAGGTTCAATGCTCCTGTACCTTAAAGTACATCTCTTGATAATTTTTGTCTCAGGTCAGATTAATTTTTGAGGTTGGAAGCTTTCCAAGATGACACTTTGCATTTTACTTCTAATTCAGGTGACTAGTCTTTGCAACTGCTACAAATTTCATTTTCAGTATGAATTAAACACAACTTTTCTCTCCTTCTTTTTAGTGTCAAAGTCCACGCCTCAAGAGCACTGACAGGTTTAGATAGAGAAATTGGATTTTTACCACATCAGTTCAGCAGAAATTTTGTGGTTTTATCATTGTTTAACCAGCTCTGTAATATTATGTAAGTTTTCTGTAGCCTGTATTATCTAGGGAAAAATCAGAGTTTGCTTAGAAAACCCTGACTTATGTTTAAAGCATGATTTTGCTTCCCAACACAAAGATATGCTACTGTGAAAAACTCATTGTTTAAAGTCCTATGGATCATTGCATGAAGATGAAAAGGAACTTATGTGCTGGTCTGAAAAATTGCTTTCCTGGTATGGTAATACCCAGATATGTACCCCAGCCAGGCTTATGAATAGATCATATAGAATGAAAATCTTGTTATCCAATGTCTTCCTTGATAAGGTAGAATCAAACTTTGTGGGGGAGAATTTAAAAAGAAAACAAAGTGGTGTTTCCCTTCAGTGCCTTTAATGTAGTCTAGCTCCAAACGTTCTTAATTGAGCAGAAGTGTAAAACCAGCAACACCCTTATAACTCTTGTGCTGGTAAAAAACTCCACATGGTATCTGTAATAACGAATCTGTTGATTTTACTCAAGAAAACTTTTGGGTACAAGTATGTTTCCTTATTTTTCTTTTAGTCCTAGCTGTACATGTCTAGGTTAAAGCTGCTTCTTGTTAAATATAGTTTTCTTCAAAAGCTTTTTTTTCCTGACTTGTCTTCAAAGCTTTCTGAGATAACGTACATCAAAGGAACTGTAAAAGTACAAGAAAGTTATTGATTATTTGATTTGATTTTCTATTGTGGATTTCTTCCTTAAAGGTCCAGTGAAGTCCCTAGACTTAAGATTTTGGGGGGATTTTTGTTGAATTTTTGCCTTGATGTGGACTGTAACAGATGTTTACAGTAAATGTTCCCCGAGTAGCACTTCTGATTTCTTTTGCCAAGGACTCTGCTAAGGTTTTTTTGGAAGGTCAGCTTCTGTTTGCTGTTAAAAGCAAGATTACAAGTGTGGGACTTGGTCTATATATTTTCATCTTCTAAGAGAGTACAGCTTCTTGTGACTTCAGAATCAGAGAAAGAATCATGTTAGAAGACTTAAAGTTGGAAAAGTTGTGCTCTCTGCAGACTGTGACCATTAGAATGAGGTTATCCTTTGCAGGCAGTCTCATTATTCTGGGCCAAATTCAGACATACTGTAAACTGTTTAAATTTGCTGATTGTCAAGAAAATACTTGTGGTGGGTTGACCCTGGCTGGATGCCAGGTGTCCACCAAAGCTGCTCTATCACTCTACCTCCTCAACTGGACAGGGAAGACAAAATACAACAAAAGCCTCATGGGTCAAGATAAGGACAGCGGGAGATCACTCACCAGCTACAGTGACAGCCAAAACAGACTCGACTTGGGGAAATTACTTTAATTTATTACCAATCAAATCAGAGTAGGTTAATGAAAAATATAACCAAATCTTAAAAATGCCTTCCCCCACTCCTCCCCTCTTCCTAGGCTCCACTTGACTCTTGAATTCTCTATCTCCTCCCACTGAGCATCTCAGGGGGATGTGAAATGGGGGTCTTGGTCACTCCATCACACACATCACCTCTGCTGGTCCTTCTTCCTCAGGGGGAGCACTCCTCACACTCTTCCCCTGCTACAGCATGGGATCCCTCCCATGGGAGACAGTTCTCCACAAACTTTTCCAATGTGAATCCTTCCCACAGGCTGCAGTTTTTCATTAACTGCTCCAGTGTGGGTCCCTTCCACAGGGTGCAGTGGAACAGGCTGCGCCACTATGGGTCCCTCATAGGGTCATAAGTCCTGCCAGGAAATCTGCTCCAGTGTGGGCTCCTCTCTCCACTGGTCCACAGGTCCTTCCAGGAGCCTACTCCAGCATGGGCTTCCTACAGGGTCACAGCTTCCTTCAGGCATCTCTCTGCTCTGGTGTGGGTTCCTCCAAGGTATGCAGGTGCAGAGGGGCTACAGGGGTGGCTGCATGGAGGCGCTGTCACCCTTGCTGACTGGGTTGGCTTTGACCAGTGATGGGTCTGTCTTGGAGCTGGCTGGCATTGACTCTGTCAGACACAAGGGAAGCTTCTAGCAGCTTCTCAGAGAAGCCACCCTTGTAGCTCCTCTACTACCAAAACCTTGCCATACAAAGTCAGTACAATACCTGTTAATAAGCATTTGGGATTATCATCATCTAGGAGGGAATACATATTCATGTGAATTGAGGGTTCAGCCCATCATGCTTTCTCACATGCATACAATCTGAGTGTAGGCTTCTAAGCTGTTGCTCTTGAATTAGAAATTCAAGTATGAGTAATTTTAAATTATTCTGACTTACGCTTAGTTTTAAAGAAATGTAAGTGCTTTTTACTTAAGCACTGTATTGTGGTGTGGAGATAGGAAGTAAAGTGACAGGATCTAGAATAATCTTTTAGGTGACAGTAAAGTAAGGATGAATATTTGCTGTTAAAGGGCATCCTTTAGTCTTTCACTCTCTTCAGGCAATGATCAGAGATGGCTGCTTAGTTTCTGTATGAAAATAAGAATTTCCAGTACAGAATTTATTTCTTTTATACTGGTACCACGTGTGTGGTATGTTCAGTTGTGCAGTTATGGAAACTGCATTCCCACTACATTTTTTGGGGGTCGCTGCATATACATTTTCTCATTAATACAGGAACTGTTTCTGTTTAAACAGTATGTATATTTATATAACTTGAATGTAGAGAACAGCGTGACTTGCATTTTGCCCGTTTTCATTCTTTGAATTTTTTCTTAGGAAGCAAAACATAAATACACAATAGCCTGGTATGCAAAGGGAAGTATACTAGCAAAGTGGAAGGAAAGACATTGAGAAACATGCCTTCCTTTTGTAAGCCATTCTTCCCAGTATTGTGCTACTCAGCCTTCCTCTGAACAAAGCCACTTCCATAGTATCTGCAATTCCTCCATGTAAATCATAACTTCTCAGAATATTCTTTAAAAGGCTTTTTAAACATTATCTGTGATATCATGACATTTAATGTCCTCTGCAGTCATATGTGGAACCAGACCTCTCAATTCGCAATCTTCCTTCTGTCCCCTATTGCGTAGAATTGGCTTGCTTTATTTTGCCAGGGCACCATTCCTGACTATGAACATTGTCATCTCAGCAGGCTTTCAGCTGTGTTATTACAATTCAACATACTCAGTACCTATATTTCTTTAAGCTCACTAAAATGAGATACTTTAAGTATCTCACATCAAGTGCCTTTTAAAGGCACTGGCTGTCTTGAAGGATTTAGATCTGAAAATGTTTCCCATTGTCTGTTATTACATGCCAAGTCAGCCTCAGCTCCTGAATATGCAGCATTCCCACATCCTCCTGCAGTTCTGCAGCTGAAGTCCGTGTTTTGTCAAATTATTATTTCATTCATCATCCAGAAAGGGTAACTCCTCAGCTCCCACTTTCCTGTTCTGGTCTAGCATGCATACAATGAGGCCCTAGGATGTAGTAAGTCTACATTCAATTTACTTTCTTCTCTCCTTATTATGGATCCTAATGTGTGTAAATCCAGTGCAAGCCATTTAAATGATAGGCCTACATGGCCATCTTTGTGAATGAAGAAATTACACATAATGTATAGATTGCTATCAGTTCTGCAAGTGTTAAAAACCTTTATTTACCTGCATTTAGTCAGTTAAAGTCACGTTAATTGAATTCCTGCCTTATTCCAGTCCTTCCATCAGCTGGCTCAAGAACTTTGCTTTCTCTGTGATGGAGTTAGCTTATATTGAATTTGAGAAGTAACTTCTAAATGCTCTTTATAATAGATTGCAAAGCCTGTGAGGACAAGCAGTCAAATTCTTGATTAGCTGTTCTGCCAGAGAAGAATAGCAATGAGTCAAAACTATGGATGTCTTCCCAGGCAAGAATTTAGTGTTGTTCCAAGGAGCTCTTTTGAAAACCATTTTCCCTGGTAGTAATAAGTAAAGCAACTTTTAAGCAGACAGAATACCTCTCTTAAAATGAAATATGACGCTCCAGGGTGATGGTAAAAGAAAATAGTATTTATGGTTCAAGTCACATGTAACAGATCACGGCTATTAAAGCCCTTTGTCGGTAGAATGAATTGGTATTGACTGCCTGGTTTCTCTTGTGGGTCATTAGCTTGTCAGTTAATTGGAAAGCTTGTGAGGGGCTTCCCCATGACAGTGTTTTGTGGTAGAAAAAAACAACCTGGGAATAAATTTAGTTAAAGCTGTTCTTAGTTGGTAACTATGGCTGATTCGTACATGGTTTTGATTGCTGTGTGTGAATTGTGTGATAGGTTGATCTCTAAAAGGGATAAGGGATTCCTACGGTATCGCTCTGAAGGCTAACAAGGATTCAAAACAGGGATACTACTGTGAAATTCATACCATAAATAATACAAATACACTTGTAAGAGTCTGCATGAATGCTGTAACTGTAGCAAAAAGATTCTTCACGTTCAAGCACATAGTTAACGTGGCTATCACTAGCTTGAGTCAAAATGATGTTTTTCTAATAATATTCTTTATTGATGTGCCCATGATTAATATAAAATCCTGTTAAAACTATAGTTCTGCTGTCATTGAAATGGCAGCCTATGATTCCTTATTTATTTTTCAGTGACTTGATAGATGCCCATGAAAAAAGAAATCTGGGTATGAAGAGGGTTGTTTTTTCCACTCAACACATGGACCTGAAAGCCCACATGGGCTTGTACATCCTTGCTAGTGGTATGGGCTCTACAGCTGGGTCTTAGTTTGTGATGCTGTTTTGGATGTATGGTTTAAAAAGAAATCAAAAATTGATCCCTTCCGGTTAGCCGTGTGAGATCTGCAGAGGAGCGAAATGTTATACAAACCTGGGAGGGAGGGGGCTTTCTATGAAAAAACTAAACAGGTTAGAGAGGCACATAGAAGAGATTTGTTAAATAGAGGTGCCATGTTTATACTGTTCTTCTGGCTATAACTGGACTTTACATTTTATTATGGTCTGGGTCTTTAGAGTTGAATTTTATAAAGCAGTTTCAGAACAATTGGGCCAGTCCACCGTTATTCATTCAATTACACACCGCAGCCTTGCTGCTGCCTGTTGACATCTGTGTACACAAATCCCAGCTCTTTTTTTACATAACCTGACCAGCTCAGATGCTGCTTTTGGGAGATACTGAAAGTCCTTGGGAGCTCCAGAGCCTGAGAAAAGAAATGGCTAAATAGTTTGTTCCCTCTGGCATGCCCAGAGGCAGGCAGGAAGCTGATAACGGCATTATTGCACATGTAATATTTTGTGTTTTGCCCATATATTGCTGTAGAAAAGGGAGACATTGGAGGTTGGTATGTGGGAAATGTTGTTAAACCACTCTTATGTAGTTAGCTACCTGTATTTCTGTTTGTTGCCTTAAGCAGGTGTTGACTTACTCTGTGCTGAGCTATTTCTGAGGGGACTGCCTTGTCTGGAGCTGGAGGGACCCCTGGGTGCTGTGGTGGTAATGAGATGACCAGCCTTACTGGGCTGTAGATTGACAAGGTGTGTGCTCCATGAAGCAGAGCATTAGGGAAAGCAATGCAACTAGCTGTCTCATTAATGCGATTAAATGATAGTCTGGACAGCTGAATTATGCCTCTGAGGCCATCTCACTCCTGTGTGCAGATGGTCCAGCCAGCCTTCCTGTAGGTGGTCAGTAACTGACTGCAAGTCCAACTTCGTGTGTTTTGGGCTTCAGACTTACATAATTGCTGACACTTGAAAGAGGACTCCGTAAGTGCTGTGCTTGGAAAATTTGAAGGAGCAAGTTCTTAAAAGAAAATTGAAATGCAAACATGTAGGCAACAGGGACTGTGTGTGTGTCAAAACGTGCTTTCTGAATAACAGTGACTTGTGTTTCTTCTACCTGTAAAATGAATACAATATTGCCTCATCTTGTGAGAGTATCCTTGAAATAAATCCAGTGATGTTTCTGAAATGTTTGGATACTTCAGTGCTGAACACTGAAGAAAAGCTCAGAAATAGATTATTAGTTCTGTATTTGGGAAGAACATCAGTGATTGATGCTGAAAGAAGTACAATTTTTACAATGCAGCTACAAGGAAGAATGGAGATGCTGCTGATGGGAAGTGCTGACTGTCATGTATGCAGTGATAAAGTAATTGAACACTGTATAAAAGTGTCTGCCTGTGAAGTAGGAGAGAGGGAAATATTAATGTTGCAAAAATAATCTCTGTACTAACTCCTGATGTTCGATTTGACTTGGAATTTTGAACTTTGTGTTAAAAATGTAACTTGTGAATTAATTTACAAGCACCAAAGGCACAAGTTTACATTAGGTTGGGTAATACCAAAGCAGTAAACCTACCTGTTTTCACATGTGGAAGAAAACCTTGAATTTGTTCATATAGGCATGGACAATGCCTCAATTTTAATCCACTGTTGAAAAAATTTAGTACCAATATTTTTTAGGTTTTTATGAAACTAAGCAAACTGAGTAGTGATATTTCATACAAAATTCCATGAGAATAAGTGACTGCAGTTGAACTTTTTCTGACAGACTTGGAAATTGGGTTGTAAGAAACGCCCTTGTGTTAGGCATTTGGACAGTAGCCTAGCAAAGCACCAGTCATGGACACTGCTGGGAACTTCTAAGATGATATAGTTACACAAATAATCATAATTATGTTTCAGATGGTAAGTAAAATGCATATAAACTCATTAATTAAGAACTATAAAGCTAGCATCCAAAACATTTTGCAAACAAACAGGATTAATTGACTAGAAATTGAGTGGAAAAAAAATGTTTGTTAGTCACTAGCAACACTGAACCCAAATATAAAGATTATATCTTGGTATTGGCTCTTTTTGTGTTAGTATGAATCATCTTAAAGCCTACGTGCTTCCATATGAAAACGTGTCTTGTGTAGCAGACCATGATAAGCAGAGAAGGTCAACTTTATTTTATTTTATTTTAATCCCTTCTAGCCTTCAGGAAAAAGAACAATTGTTCAGCATGTCCATTAAAGAAACTACTGCCAAAGTAAGTACACATCAGTTTTCAGTTCTTCAGAACATTTAGAGAAGCAGATAATAGTTTGCATCTTAATAAACTGTCTGTGTTCTAGAAATCTGGGGTTGTGTTATTTCTTCTAAACAGGTTTTGC